>JAIPRL010001363.1:0-85882 GCA_025469235.1 Pemphigus obesinymphae | reverse complement strand
ATGAATATGTTGTCAAAACTATAATATAGGTGGCGTTTCAATCGCATAGATTCCCCCACCTCAATATTTAGCGTAACAATTTGTCCGCACGTTTTAATCCACCGTTTCCAGTCCATACTATCTTAGTTCGTGGTAAAAATCAGTTAAAATTTATTATCATTCTGTAAACATTCTTTCGAAGTTCGAACACATTTTTTTACATATTTTGTAATTTGAATTAATTTTTAAAGGATTTATTATTAATTAAGTATATATTATTATTTGGACATTTTCGCGATAATAATAATGATGATAATTTGTTCCGCTCACGGTTGCAAAAATCGCGCACAAACTGACTCCGGTTTACATTTTTTCAGGTAATAAAAATATTCTATAATATTTTGTTTTATTTGGAATTCGGTTTCTAGAAGATAATTAATGTCGTTCACACATAAAGTGTTGTTTCTGTTGTATATAGGTTGACAAAGTTGATAGGTAATTCAAAAATGTTTCGAACTTACTATTCTCGGATTTTAATAAGAACACAAAAATCGCTTAGCTCGGTTCTCACCCGAGTGTAACGGATTTCACACAACATACGTAAATTATATTTAATAAAAATATTGATAAATACCGCAAAAGTCCAACGATTTGAAATATAATATAGGTTGATATAATGAAATATACGAGTAGTAGGTAACTACTCTGCGTATGTGAATTTGGTCGGACTTATCATTCTCGAGCTTTTATACATGTGGAAATGTTTATATCTATAATATTTTTATGCCAATGAAATATTTATAACTGAAAATATTATGTAGTAATAATATAGATAACCAACTGATAAGGTTATTATGTAAACATTGACTACCATGCATAATGTATATGGTGGTTGGCTTCAAATAATATCATCAGTTAACTATTTAGTGTTTTATATATCTGTGGTGAAAGCACAGATATGTTGCTTACATACTTTTTTTTGAGGTTATACTTCCGGCAAAATACTGATTACCCAATAATACCCATGATAATATAAAAGTTGTACATCGTATGTGTCACACATTGTTCAATTAATATTTTTGAACTCTTGATCTGATCAAGCGTGTAACGTCACCTAGGGCGCAGATGAACTGGATGGGTTATACTTATAAGTAAAATACTTATGAAAAGAAATATTTTCGACTTTGGACTTAGAATTTCTCGTTCTATTACAAAGAAAATAACTAGGAATTTTCAAATTTCAATAGGTATTACAATGTATAAATGATAATATATTACACACGGACTAAGATATTTTAATATAATAAGAAAAAAAATAAAATATATAACACAATTCTATTATGAAACATAAATCAAATGAATTATATATATATATATAATTCATATTATCACGGTAGTGATATTTGCGCAAAAGTTAACAAAACATATTATTTTTACACAATATATTTTGTCACCGACATGGTGAAACTGTGAAAACCTACACTTTGTCGGGACAACTTGGAATACGGCGACATATACTATGAAACGGTCCCTCTATATTACTCTATGAGGTACACTTAACCGCTATCAGGCAATTGCGGTCGTCAATGATAATACACAAGGACGGCACGATATGACTGTGGGGAATTTATAAGTCGCGGACCCAGATTAAACGGGTGCTACCTATATCGCCAATTTTTTAAAAAGTACTTTTTATATCAAAATCATTAGTTTTTCTATGGACTATACTTTACGAACCGGAATGAACTAATTCCAATCACTGTTCAATAAGTTATAGCTAGGCAAAATGTTCTAAATCAATATTAATAGGTTTGTATGATAGGAATTTCAAAATGCTCTTCTGAACGATTTTAAAATATTATCGAGATAGAATTTTTTTACTCTTAAGCGCGCGAATAGTGGGTGCATTAAACAGTAATCCAAAAATATCTCCGTAACAATATCGTTTTCCTTTGATATTAGTTCTTATCGGTCTTGTTACAAGAACATAAATAATGACGTATTTACTACTAGTTATAGGACGTGAAGATGGTTTTTTTTTTGTGAAATATTTTTTAAGAATAAACGTTATTTTTATGAAAATATAACGTTTGATGAAAATACCGGCTTCAGATTTCGTATTACACTAATAATGTTCTCTGTTCTCCGGAATGATTTAAAAGCATAATAAAACGTATGGTTTTAGTTTCGGGGACGATGTTTTACAGGAAA
This sequence comes from Pemphigus obesinymphae, assembly GCA_025469235.1. Classification (NCBI taxonomy): domain Eukaryota; kingdom Metazoa; phylum Arthropoda; class Insecta; order Hemiptera; family Aphididae; genus Pemphigus; species Pemphigus obesinymphae. The sequence goes on along the minus strand of JAIPRL010001363.1, from coordinate 83,692 downwards.
AAAAAATATGTACAACTCAACGGCGACTATAATGTGCAAATAAATATCCCATAATATAAAATAGGTGATACACCATGTTGTTGTTAGGGTGGGGGGATATTAGCGGATATATATTATTAATATAGTATACCCAGATCTGTATTTTTGAACATTTTCCTATACCTAACCGTAATAACGCATCATTGCTACTGTTTAAAATTAAATCAGTAATGATTAATGATTACTTATTTTTCCGAAAACATTATTTAGTCTATCATTTTTCGTGAACATCTGTTTATAAATCATTACCAAACAAAATAGATGACGATTTGAGTACAGTCATATAGCTGAATTATTATAATTATGGAAAAGTAGTAAAAACAAAGTAATATTTTAAATTTGTATAAAATCACTCGAGTCGCATCAACTTTTGATATTCTAATTACATAATTATATACATATACTTAAATAACATTTAATTTAAAAGACTGTCCTGACTCTAGATATAAGAATCGCCATTCCTTCAATACTATCTGATAGGACAGTTAGTATAGAATAGTTGTTTTAAATTCAAAAGCAAAGATAGATCATTGAATTTTGTAAACGATTCTGATTTCAGAATTAAGTTCGGTATATAATAGTTTTTTCCTGTTTGCAACAGTATTCTCTTATCCACAAAAAACAATTGTGAAAATAAAAGGAAATTATTTCTTTATAACACTAATCAAATCGAAATTGTCTATCATTTTATATGAAATTGGCTTTTTTCCTAAAAACTTCCACTCGAATTCTTCGGCCCAAATAATTGTACACATTAAAAAAAATCAATTACATTTTTTTTTATTATAAATTACCAAAATATCGGTAAAAACTTTTTAAATGTTGACACGTCAATATAGTAAATATTTTGTGCAAATTTCAATGGGCCTCACTGTTAACTTAATAAACTTATAACATTTGAGTTTAGGAAATGAACTATAGAAAAACTCCAAATATAATATATTTTATTTTTAAACAATCAAAAAAAAATATTTTCCATGACTATTAGTATTATATTCTTAAGAGCAACAATACAGATTAAAACTGAAAAAGTACTTATTACTATGTTAATAAGAAATTTCCAGAAGAAATTACTAAAAATAAGTCTTACTATATTGGTTTTTATTTACATTAATTTTTTTGAAACAATCAAGTAATATTGCCATATCTCTAAAAAAAAAAAAATAAGGGATTTCAAACATCGCGCAAAAATGCCAATTTCGAGTAGAGAGAGTATACCTAAAAATGTTTGATACCTAATTAAATATTTAGATATGTGCATAGCTCGTATATTTTAAAATATTTTTATTAATAGAATACCACTAAAAAAATGTGATGTTTTGTGTATATATAAAGACGATAAAAAAGTAACAAGTATTCATATACGACTTTGTCAACATAAACATCAACGTAACGTTATATATTACAAATTTGCCCGCGAGCAGTTATAAAGTCGTATGGATCGACGACGACGAACTTTTCTTGCTTTTCCATACGAATAACTCGAAAACTTTTGAATCTCGACATTAGAATAACATCAGTGAATATAAAACAAATTCCATTAAAAGGATACAATATTTTATTTAAACCTATTTTAATTATGTAAACTATTATATATTATTAATCTAGTATAATAATCGTAATTGATAGATTAAAATTATTCAATGTTCGTATCTATTTAACATACACAAAATTATAGAAGTAACCTGAGGTACAACATTATTCGTAGGACCCAAATATATTATCAAAATGTATATTATCGTAGTCCGAATTCCCCGTCAAAATACATAATAAAATTAAATTATCAGTATAATAGCGGGTCACGCTGTCGGAAATAATCTAACAAGGGGAAAATCTAACGAATATTTCTAAGTTATACATTAACCATGGAGCGGTATCTTTTGGTTTTTTTGGTTTCAGTCCTCAATATATAATTTTTAAGACTATAGCTTAGGGTTTTCAAAAATCAAGAGTTATGATTCCGGTAATACCAGTATTTGTCGGATCCAAAAAATAATTTAAAACGTTTACTTTTAGTAATATTGTTATTATTTGTTATAATTGTTATAATTCAGTTGAATTCGGGACTTCGTCCCATACGGTTATACTTTATGCGTTATACATTTATTTTCATGTTTCATACAGCTTATTAAAATGGTTACAGAGTGTGTAAAGTGTTAAGAAATCTTTGCTCAAAATGAAGATATTCTATAATGTTGTGTTTGTAAAAAAATTCAAATTCCACTACGAATATGCGCTTACAATTCGACGAAATTAACTAAAAATTGTAAGTGGCTTTATTGGAAATAAAGCAATTGAAGAGAAAAAATGATAAAATAAAATCAGAAAACACCAAGTAAACGAACGAAAGACTTGAAATAAAACAAAATTTAGATAGTAAAAGAAATCACCAAAAAACTAAATATTAATATAAATATCTCTGAAGTATCCAAATTAAATTAAATTATTAATAAACCACCAATAATAATTGCAAAATTAGAAATTTCTGAAATGAGAAAAAATCTAATAAAGGCTATAAAATCAAATAAACTAAACGCAAGTTTGCTATCGAGCAGTTGGAAAACAGAGTATAAGATTTACGTCAACGAACGTTTAACTAAGGACAAACGAATTCTTTATTCGAAAGCATGGGTTGCTGCTAAAAAAAAACTAAAGAAATTCATATGAATTTCAAATACGGATATACTAATAGGAAAAGACGAGAACTCAAAAATCACTAGGATAACATCCTTCAGCGATATTGCAAAAATGTAACCTCACAACTCAGTAAGTCTATAATATTTATATTATATTGTATTATATAAGAAACTTACAAGTGTGTAACTATACGTTATGTAAATATGAATTCCGTATATTATTTAAAACTTATCAATGAAACCCTATAACATTCACATTCATTATTACTGTTTATTAATAATTTTATTTTCAAATAATTATAATATTATATATGTTCAAATTAATTTTGATTATTCAAGCTTCATTTATATTTACATTTTTACTACAAAAATAATACAACTTACCCATTATATCACATTTAGTGACTTATAACGTTTCTAATAATAACTATTATAATATTTTATTTAATCAAATTGTACATAATTTGTCAAGTAGACTCCTTATCTATTACAACATCGATTTAATAATGTTATTACGGTTTATTCGAATATTGGATAATTTAGTGCTCCTCAAGATACCTTTATCAAAATTACTATTATGATACAGGTATGTTGTGAAAATTTAATCCTACCAAACATAAATTAAATAAAAATAAATATATGTAATATCGAAAACTTAAAATCAATTATCTATTCTGATAATGCGTGCAATTTAATAGCAATTAATATTCGTAGAGTTCAAAAATACTTTGATAAATGATGTATACCTGCTATTAGATAATGCATCGACGAAGTTAGATAGAGTTATATTAGTTGAAGGATGACTGGGTAGGGATAATATAAATATTGACACAAATCAATTACCAAATTATTCTTTATGATATTCTAGATTAAATAAAAACCAAGACGATTGTGTTATGGCTTCATTAATAATTCTTTATCTAAAATATTCACTTAAGAACTGCAAACACAATAACAAACTGCTCTGTAAATTCAAGTAAAAAATCTTTTAATAATGACGCAAAAGCTTTGTTGAATTAATTAAAAAACATTATTCTAGAAAAAGTTAAGGGAACTAATGCTGATTATAAAATAATAATAAGTAATATACATTTATGTACTACGTACTTCAGTATACACAAATAAATATCTTCATCTAAGGACAGAATTTGGATACTTTAAAATGATTGATACTAACATTAGACACCCATCTAATTTCTGCCTCAATCATATATGTATGAAGAGCAAAACAACTAATTTTTCAAATAGTCAGTCCACTTACAATACCTGATCATTATCCAACATTTCTTAGTATTGGAAATTTAATAAGTAATAGAAATAATAAATCTAATTCACTCACTATTCCCTTCAATCAAATTCAAAAAGAAAATATTCCTAGAGTTTCAGTTTAGAACAGACTGATGTTAATAATGATACGAATTATTTTATAAATACTTACATCAAACGACTTGATAAAATCATCTCCTAATATTAAAATTTTCTCAAAATTAAGGAAAATAAATCCATGAGCTACTAAGGATTGAATAAAATAAATAAGGCGTACTAAACTAGGTAATAGAATACCATCTTATTTAATAAATCTCCCAATAAATGTATTCAAAAAACATACTTTTCAATGGCTATTGATGTCTCCTGACGAATTAATAATATGGTAATAATATATTGATATAGTAATATATAGTAATAAACATGTCAATGTATTATCAATATAAGACAATTTAATGTTTTAATCATGTACCTTGTATGAAATAGATGTGTTATATTTATAAAATTAGATTTAGAATTCCTGGGCTCCCGCATATGAGTCTTATCAGTGGGACCCACAATTCATCATATATAAAATTGAATTAAATAAAATAAATAATTTGTATAAAACTTATAAATTATAATAGATGTTTAAAATTCGAAATCTACATTTAACCTAAAATTTACAATTTAAATTATGCATAACACTATATTATCTGTTAGACAGCATAGTAGGTGTATCGAGTATAGGACACTTCCCCGTCAACTATATCCCCGTCAGACATTTCCCCGTCCCCGTTTCCCCGTCGGATACTTACCCGTCTATGTTAATTCAAACGGATACTCTAATAATTATTTTCGTGCGAACATAATCAAAATTATATTGCTAAATTTATATATTACATAAAAGAGAATAAAATCTGTGCAGAACATTACCTTTATTTTATGCTTTTATAATACAACATTTTTATATAAAACATGTCATTTGTAACAAAAATTACAAACTATCTATATAGATACTATTAACGTGTACATATTAGACGACAACTGGACCGATAACAACCATCGAATAATACACAACATGTACAATATGTACTAGAGAACACAACAATACAAAATACGAGTAATTGTACGAGTTGACATTTTATATTTATTACTTAAAATGTTCTGATAAGTTCTGATAAATTTTTAGTTTAAGGTGATACTATTACTAACGTGATACTAAAAACCTGCTTGTGTATTTAAAATATTATTAAAACCATTACGTTTAACTTCATTATAAATAAATAATTAATTTTGTTTGATGTAATATATTAAAATATGAATAGTAATAAGAATAGTACTAATTTTTTTAATTTTATTTTATTTTAAGAAAAAGAAACGAAAACGGGGAAATGTCTGACGGGGAAATGTATCGGACGAGGAAATGTCCGACGGGGAATTGTATCGGACGGGGAAATGTCCGACGGGGAAACGGGGACGGGGAAATGTCTGACGGGGAAATAATTGACGGGGAAGTGTCCGGTTACCGGTATATCATTGGGTGACGTTTTGTTTAAAATTGTATTGTTCCGATTTGTAGCATACCGCTGTCCCCACAAACTTTTAACCGGTATATTATTATTTACGATGGTATGTTCCATTTATTTCCTTTTTATTAAATATTATTGTTATTTAAATGTCTATTTGATAATGTAAAACAAATGTTAACATATTAAATATGAAAAAATATAAACATTATTAAAATTATATGAAATTTTTTTTTTACTTCAAAATTAACAAAGGGACCTTATTTCAGATTTTGATTATAGAATTCTCTGAAATAATAAGTAATGAATACATATATTAAATATTATATCCTACCAGAGATGGTTTTCAAGATAATGAATACCTATATACGTTTATTTTCAAATTATAATTATAATCCTGTATAAAGTTTAGACGAATATAAACCATTTGACAAATATCATATCATGTAGTAAATTTAATGGGAATTAATATACATACAAACATACATAAGTACGATAATGTAGTTGTAAAGATAAAGAACGGTAGTGTAAGGAGCTTAAAACTTTGGGAAAAATAATAACTCCAACTAAAATGTCTCAAACTATAAACCACTAAAGAATATTTAGCTCTTTCTGGAATAAATGCAAAAAACAAGAATAAATCATTTTCTATTTAAAATTTTTATAAACAATACATGAAAAAATATTTCTCTTGTAGGTACCTAAAGAAACTGTCCGTAGAATAAAAATGTAAATTGTAAAAAATATCATGAATTCCTTTGGAGTAACCGGCCAGCAATGGTCTCTTAAGGAAATTATGGAATAAAGAAATGAACAAGGAGAAACAAAAAAATTGTAATTCAAAGTGACCAGACTGTCATGTAAAATTATAAAAATAATGTTGTAAAATTTAAATTATTCTTTAATGAGACAAAAGAAAATGTTTTTCTCACATTTTAAAAATTAAATAATTATATTTGTATTATTTGATTAGAAGATAAAAGTACAAAAAAAAAATTCAGATTAAATATACCAACCTATATATATATATATTTATAGTTTTTTTTTCGTTATAAACGATATTCTTTTAGCACAAGTAAAGGAAATTCATATTAATGAATAAAACAAAAAATAAGGATGGTGGAACGGAAAATCGATGGGAGAGGATAAAATTTATTTTCTAAATATGGTTACCCCGTGTTCTGTAATCTTATTATATTTTATTGGTTAATATCAAATATTTAGGTAATTTGTTGAAAATATGAAAAATATGTTTATATAAAATGTAGGTTATAGTTGTAACTTATAAATACAGATAGAAAACTAAATTTCACTAGAAATGGAATAATATTGCTGAGCCAAAATAACAGAATTTGTAACTCAAACGCATTATTTCACACAAATTCAATATAAAAACAAATATTATATATACAATCATCTATTGACACTTGTATATTGCTTATGTATTAAATTATTAAATTAAGAAAACATCTCATTTGATTTAAGAAATTGAGTTGAAATATATATTATATGAAGTTTGAATTTTATTCACCTAGTCGTCTGGAATAATTTTTAAATCTAAGACTTTGAATATAAACATTTCAGAACTCTAAAATTCCCTGGTATTTTTCATACTAAAACAAAGATTTCATTTTAGTTTCTGCTCTTTTAAAATATTTAATATCGGGTCTCATTGGTTCATATATCTGGTACCTGTTATTTCCAGTATGGTTCTAATCTCTGATTCGAACTTTTATTTTATTTTAGTATTAATACTATTATTTTGACTGTAGGTGATTTCGTAGCTGTATAGTAATATTTATAGTCATAACTATATTAAAACAGACCCATCTTTTAAACGCAATCTACTGGAGTGATATCTTAAGTATTTTTATTTTATATTTTTGAAGTCTGCCGATAAGCGGTTCGGGTTTGGCAAAATATAATATACCTACGAGTAGTTCGGATCAATAAACACAACGACAAGTTTTATATAATATACCTCTAAAATAGTAAAATATATTTCATTTTTTTTTTTCAAATACAAGACTCTCTTTATATATAATGTAATTTATATTTTATATAATTTGGGGGGAAGTTAAGTGCCTTATATTTCTTTATTGATTTTGACAACGATATCATGACGTCTAGAAAATAAGGTTAAAAAATTAACGTAAGACCCTTTTGTGTTTTTTCTGGGTTAAATTTCGGTTTTTACGATGAAAAAAGGACGTAGTGGACCACATTACAAGGAAGTAGGGAAATATAGAAAAAGGTCCAACGACGGATAGATTTTGAGGGCACCCTTTTCCTTGTCTGTTCGCCGATATTGGCTGGGTTCCAATAAAGTAATTAACGAGTGTGTGCGCGCTTGTGTATGTGCTCGTTTAGGTGAGCAAGCATACTTTTTACAAACCGTACAACACGAGTTCAGACCTCGGGAAATAGTTATCTATGTTGTTGTTTGTTTTTTTTTTTTTTTTTAAAATAAGTTGAAATTGAAAACGCTATCCATAAAACCGTGTACTCGTCTCTATCCGGGTTCCAGGAGGAAATTAAAATATAAAACATCGATAGGGCCGGACTTTATAGTGGCACACGTAAAGCCAAACTGAGTTTTTCAAAAATACAAACACATTTATATCGTATAGGTAATACATAACTCGCATTCAGTCGTTCCCAGTATAACAAGGACTGGAAATAGTCTAAAAAATTCTTTCGACATTTTTTTGACACGGTGTAGGATATATTAAATCGTTCATCTCCACATCTCCGAATCTGGTTGGACATACATCCGAGAATCGAAATATTCACTTGCGCCGATAATAGTGCGGCAAGTGATAACGTGCCTTCAGATAATCCGTCATATTGCCTCCTATAGGGTCTTTGGTAATTTACCGCTTGCGCATGCGTATAAGTCGTATACTGTATTTTTTATTTCTTATATTTTATGTTTTATTCAAATCCACCGCTGTTCGTTTTATAAACGGCGATAAAATGACGTGTGTTCCGGATCGGTATCGTAGTGTTATACGTGAAAATAAGCTACAAACCGTATAAAGTTGAGTGGTTGGCAGAAATTCTAGAAAAAGTCTGAAAAATTAGATACGCCGTTTGAAAACCGCGTTTTAATAACATAATATGAAAATGACTTCAAGCATGTGCCTCTATTATTATAATAATACTTATTAGGATCTACGCGGCACTTTATTATCAGTGTCACGGAGACGATGACAAGCTTTCGAAAAATGGTAAATCGTCCATAAACGGGACTGGACTAGCGTTCTAGTCGTATCTGACTATCAATATCCTCGGGATCATATGCGGTTTGGGGATTTACGGGGTAATTGACGTACGAGAGCATCACGTGGCTCACTGTAAAATATTCACAACGCTCGACTATCGTGTGTATAATGTTGTTTCGTTTTGATATTTCCCGGTAGTTTTTGCTCCGTCTCTCCGTGACGCCGTTGAATATTTTTACATAAATCGTCTAATATTACACCGTGTACAGTGAAAGGGTCATAAACCAACGGTCGTACGTGGGCTCCAAAAATATACTCATTCCCTCCGATTCATGTGTCCGCCTGGCTCGATTTGACCAAAACCCAGAACGAAAGCCCGAGACACATAAGATCGATAATTTTGCCAATAATATATAGTACCCGTGCTTTCAGGTACCATAAAAATGAATACAATATATTTTTGGAGAAATCCCACGGCGTACACACGATGCGTTATTGATCGGATGTAATTTACAAAGTCCATTAAACCGTACCGTGGGGAAAAAACCTTGATAGTATTGATAAAAATACCAATTCACCCGAGAACAACACTTCAAATTAAAGAACAAGACATAACAACATTTTACGTGATAATTAACTATTAGGAGAATAAAATAACTATTGTTTTAACAAAATATGTACATACCAAAATGCAGTATAGGGCAGTATCACAGATACGTGTACCTATATCAAAGACACAAATGTATCTATTTGGTATTTTGTCATTTGATACGTATATTATGAAAGTACCTTGTATTATGTATCTAGATTCTAGATACAAATTTTTACTCAAAGGTATTTTTCAAGTACTTATATAACGTAAACATCAAGGGTGGAGGGGTGAGTTTAAATTGAGGTTATATTTGCTGAAAACTGAAATGGGGAGGAGGGGTCAACACCAATGATTGATTATGTAATATGAACAGAGACTCGAAATGTTTAAAGGCTGTTAATAAAAAAATGGTCCTTATTTTTAATTTTAGTGGGGTTATCCGAATTTATCTAACGTAATTAGACAAGAGGGTCTACCGTTTTCTGACATTTTCTGACAAGGAAAAGGGGGGAGTCTAAAATTCTTAAACATTTTCTGAGGTAATAGCTGAATGGCACTCAATATCACTTATCTCTTTATATTGTATTTATTATGTAAATATATGAGATACATAAACAAATATATATATAGGTAGTAAAAAGTTTTCTTTCAATCTAAAATAATTAAAATAAAATAAATTTATTGAAAAACAAATTATTGTGATCACTTTAATATTTTTAAAAAAATGTTAAGTTGGTAACGTATTTTTTTTTTTTACTTCTATAACACATTATGATTGATACTCAGAGTGATACTTTAATAAGTGAAATACTTATATGTTGAATTTTTTTATTCCAGTTTTATTTAAAAAATAGAATAATATTAATGTTATTCAATAAATTATAGTTATTTTTTTAAAATGTTATTATAATTCTATTGCACCATAATAAAAACTTTAGAAAAGTAAAAAAAAAATTATAATTTTATTCAAATTGAAGAAAAATTCAAAATACCGTAGGTGTTATGTAAATTTGACTTTTATACAATGTTTTTTTTTTTTAGTTTTTTTAGAAATCAATTATTTTTTTTGGCATTGTATATTTTAAAAAAAAAGTTACAACTAAACCTATAATTATAATATTACAACTAAAATGGTTTTTAAAATCTGTTTTAGAAATTATATATATAAATAGAAAAGAACATTCCAAAAAAATGTTTTAAAAACAAATACCTATAACTTTAGTTTAAGTATTTTATTGTTATAAACGTTTTTATTATATAAATATCGGCACACTAAAATCGAAATGTAAAGCACAGAAATAAATTATAAATAGGTAAGTTGTATTTTTTTTTTTTTATATCATTTTAAGTACCTAAATAATGCCATTGATATTAATATAATAAATTGTATTTCTTGTTTTAAAAGTAAATTTCTAAAAGTTTGAAAAATAACGAAATTACTCGGGAAATTATTCACGAATAAATGTAATTAAATTACGTAATTTCGTTAAATTAATGGGTAATTTAAATTACTTAACTTTCCAAGATTGGGAATTTCCCTTCTCCGCCCTTAAAGCCGATATTTATGTTAATTTTCTCGGACCATAAAACAGCTTTAAAATTTTTCATTTTTTTTTTCAATTTTCTAATATTCATCGCGAAACGAAATCTATCCCGTATGCGATGACGACCGTTTGACCGTGGTTTACGATTCCACGGGCGCTGGACACACACAAATGCGAAATTAAATGTTCAACGGTCGACACTTGCAGGACAGGTGCGTTATACGTTAGCACACGGATATTTTGGAAAATTAAATAACTATAGCGATATCAATGATTGTTATTCCATTTGTATATGCACATTTGTCGTCGCATTAGTTTTCGTGAGAGCTATACACGTCGATATTGTACGTAATATAGGTACGTTATATACCATATATTATATTATTCTTTTTCTTATTATAACTCCGGAAAACACGTTATATTATCATTGTTATTACATAGCCGGAGAAAATTCTGTCATCGCACTCTCGAGTCACAAACAGCGTACCGTGTTATCATTATAATAATGGGGGGGGGGGGTGGTGGTCGAAACCGTTCGACGGCGTCGATGACGTTTTTTCGAACGATTCCGTCGGCATATTGTTTTATTATTATTGTTGTTATACGCGACAACCGCCCTCCCGCACTTGACTTACGTTTGCCGACAGACACGAAACGAAATCGTCTTTTGAAATTAAAGTCATTATATTACGTGACGGAAAAACGCCAAAAGGGTTTAGACACCCCAACTGTGTATATTATGTACGCGTTAAATTATGGTATAATCTAATACGTCGTTATACGCTATAGACGTATATTATTCATTATGTATATAATACGGGAGTACGCGCAAAAAAAAGCGTGCGTTCACAAGTCGCAATATATACATTAGGTTATATATCAGGGGGTGGCCATAGACATAAAAATGTGAAGTAAAGGAAAACGGTAAAACTACAGTATGACCATGTGTAAACAAAAAAACCCTCGATAAAAATATTCTATCGTATTTCCAACCATGATTATTTGTTATCAGGATCCGCTCGCAGCCGTGGAAATGCACGTGCTCACTGAGTACCTGCTGTTTTCACTCTCGATTTTCGTACACCGTGTGTTTGTCGCTTTTCGAGTTTCGAATTATTATTTGTGTATATTTTAACTTACTGTGTTACGTTTAAAATATCTTCAGTAAGTTTTTAAATTATATTCAATTGTAAAGTGTAAGCTAAGTAAAGAAACTGTCCTAAATGTGTTATATGAATTTGATAAACAAATAGATAATAAAAATCAGTTCAACTTCAAACTGGGTGAATACGGTAGATAACGTCACGGTACGATATTATTACATCCACTGACTTTTTATCTGTTGATATTTTTCGACGTGTACGCATGTTATATCATTGTGACGATATCGCTCGGTGCGTTCGATTTTTACGTTACTGTTTCTCGTATAATATGGAAAACGTACGGTTCTATTCCGGGGCGATCGCACCCCTCCCTCTAAAATTGTAACAAATTAAACTTATTAACAAGTTAGAATTTGATTGAAATATTAAAAATTATTTATATTTACATTATAATGCATTTTCAAAATATCATAATAATAATATTATTATAATAATTTAAATATCAAGTAAAAATTGTTTTCCATTATGAAAACACTATGAGGTAATCGGAGCTTAAAAATATAATTAAGCAAGTAATTTAAGCAAAGGCGAGGATGACAATCGCCCGTCATAACTATACGAATATACGATCAAAATACAAAAACGTAGGAAAGGGAATTCAGTAATAATGTAGTTGCCGGAGCGATATACGAATAATCGCCCGACATGCACGGCGCGGACTGCAGTACAATATAGATACGGAATGAGTTAACGTGTATATACTGTGTGTTTGTGACGCATGCACATTTATATATTTCTTTAAAATGTATTCTTTTAGTATATTGGTATATATTATATTATTATAATATAGTAGATAAAAATGTAGTATCATATAACAGAAAATTGAATAAAACAACTTGGGATACCTGTTTAGTGAAATGAAAGATAGACGCTTACATTTTGAGTACAAGACATATTACAAGTAATATTATTTTGTAATTTTCGGTTTTTGTAAAACGTATCTATATTTTCGTTTTTCTACATGGAATTAATTTTGGTTTATTAAATACCTTTTAAATCGATACATAATTATTATTGTATTCTATGATTTTCAAAAATGAATGATTTTTCATCGCCCTAACACTTGCAAAGCCCACTATCCGGGACCTTGTATTCTACAAACGGGTGATGATGATTCACCAATTTGTCATTAGGACGATTCACCAACACGCCTTTTTTTCCATATACAGCATGGAAATGAATTGGAAAGTTAGTAGTCAGTAGTAAGTTAGTAGCCCTATAGTTCTCGATATACTGCGCATATTTTACTGCATTTTTTCAAGTAAAATACATGACTAATGTGTAGTGCATTTTTTAAGGAATTTTCACTGGGCAACAATCAAAAATGTATCAAAATATACCTTTACAATATACGACGATCATATGTCCTGTTTTTCGTGCCATTTTCCCGTTTAGAGGATATGCATCCAGTTGCCTCGATATACTTTAAACGGGACGCTTTTTGTCCCGCTTTTAAATGTGGGGTCCCGTAATTATTTCACTTTTTGTTATTTATACCATTTGTCTAAACAAATTTGATAGACAATTTACGAATAACCTTTTTTTTTAGCATTATCGAACTGATTTATATATGTATATAATATATTCAGGTCCAGATTTCATATATTAATTTAAAAATCCGATTAATTAATGAATGATTTTTCAAGAGTTTTTCAAGATCTTTGTATGTTTATAATGATACAGACTACAGATGTTTTATTATTTATCACACAAAACTCAACTATATCTATTTTAATTTAAGAAAATACTTTCTAAATCGCCACTCACTCTCTTACAGATATAATTGTGTCCTTAGAATTGTGAATTGTATACATTGTAAATCGAAGTAGGTATACTAATAGGTACTTAATTAATCATAAATAAGTCCATTATTAAAAAATGCCTTTGCATATGTTCACTATTCAGTTTCATATATTTATCCATAATGATTCATTAGGTACCTAGCCATTTATTTTACATTGGAATATTTATAATTGAAAAATGTAATGTGTGCCCTAGTCTTGAATAATAAAATCCACTAGGTGACAAAATATTTTCACTGGGCGACATTTATGTCGCCTAGTTTACTTACTTAAAAATGCCCTGCTAATGTAGCCTCTACTTTTGCACGATAGTCATTTTATCAGAGTTACCGATAATATTAAGATGAAATTCTGTCGAATTTGGTTAATTTTCGAATGAACGAGAAGCAATTCATAATTTCAAAATATAGCAATAAATTGCAAAATTGTACGTTTTTCACACATTTCAATACTGGTAATCAGCTATAATTTTGGATTATATTGCTGCATTTTTGAAATTATGAATTGCTATAATTCATTTGAAATTCAACCAAATTCAGCAAGTTTCCTTTTCAATATTGTTAATATGTAAGAACTCTATAAAATTACTATTTTTAAATTTTTAAAAAAATTTGACGATTCTTAATGTTTTTTTTTTTTGTATATCATGATAAAAAAAAAAAACAGTCATATATTTTGTTTAAAAAAAATGCAGTAAAATATTCACACTATATCCAGAACTAGGACTACTGACTCCAATTAATTTAAAATTTACATACATTTTACCGTTTAGTCAATTGTATAAATTTTTATATTGTATAGATTATAATCATTATAATCATGACAAATGCAATAACCATTTTTTTCATATTAAATATATTACAATTTTTTTTTTTGTTGATACCATTATTATATAATACACTCAGGGTCTCGCGCTATACTTGAAATAATAATTCTTATTGAATTACTATTTTCAGAAACTTCAAATGTTATGTAATTATTTTGTTACAATTCAAATTATAACCATTTTTTTGAATCTAATTTTTAGAAAAATATCGGTTCTAAAATGTTTTACTGTAATTTTATTTTTTTAACTTTTTAAAAATCGTAGGATTTTTTTTTATTGTATAAGAGTTTTATTAATCCATTTTTCCCAATCACATTTTTTTCTATTTAATTATATTCTATTATTTTAATTTTAAATACATGCATTATAGTAGTATATTAGTATATTTACACTTTTACACACATGCACATTATATTTAATAAAATATATAAAATATATATAATTTTTATTTTTTTATATTTATGATAAAAGACTTCAAGCATTTCGTAATTATATTTATAATATTTTTTGGAATTAAAAAAAAAATGAATTATTGATGATAATGGTATTGGGAAAACTATTTCTCAAAATATTTTTTTGCTTATCAATATTTTATATAGTTTTAATGATATAAAGAGTGT
The DNA here is from genome assembly GCA_025469235.1 of Pemphigus obesinymphae. NCBI lineage: Eukaryota > Metazoa > Arthropoda > Insecta > Hemiptera > Aphididae > Pemphigus > Pemphigus obesinymphae. The sequence goes on along the minus strand of JAIPRL010001363.1, from coordinate 68,472 downwards.
GTTATACAATTTACACTCATCCACGGGCAATAACAAACTAAGATAATTGCAATTATTTAAAAAAAAAAAATTATTACACCGTTAAGGTGATCGGATTTTTTTTTCACGGACGAGGCTCAATGACCACATTTGCAATGAACACTGACAATAATAATATTATTGGGACGTAAACACAGAATAATGTCGCAAGAGACACGAGAGTTTATGGCGGTGGGTGATGAGCGATGGTATATTGTTTTCCGTACTTACATTAATGAGAAACTGTTTTCGAACCACCCATAGATATTTTTTTACATCACAAAAGGTCATCTGACTATATATATATATATTTTATATGTACCAAGTCGTCCGAGACTCTACACTGACTAATCGAAACACTATACGCCAACTCATTGAGTAATTGAAAATTCTATCAATCACTGAGAAATCTAGGAGGATATTTCCTCGGTACTATAAAAGCCCAAAGTTATCCAGAGGTCCGCCATATATTAAATTGCATTTAAAGTTTAGAGTTGATGGATCGAAAGTAGTGATCGAAATGGCATGTGATCGAATACTATTTTGGTCGAAAATATTATACATGTACCTAGTTGAAATGTAATGTAATCGAGTGTAATTTCATTCGAAAAGTATAGAGTAAAAATCCAAAATTGACACACAAGATATAACATTTTTATGTAAATATTATATTATTATATTCTGAAATATTTAAAAATATTGTCTCCATGAATTGTCGAAGGACGAATGAACATTTTCAGTTCAATATTTATTTTTGAACTATACACATTATTAAAAAATATATATTTATAATAATAGGTATTACGGTTTATCAAAATATAAATGTTTTTCCTAACAATCTATATTTCATTTTTGTTTATTATTTATAAAATAATTATAATTACCATTGATAAATTACGAAACATATTATTTAATCATATATAATTAAAACTATTAAAAAGTGTACTTCTAATCTAGAGTACGAAAGTGATTTTAGTGTTGAACTGCTATTAACACATGTTGCTATGTGCATGTTAAAATTAAAAATCGAACGGATATTATTATTAACTTTATGATAATACTATAACAGATGTAAAATCGGAACAAATTCAGAAATCCATGAAGTTATAACTAAAATTAAATTTTGGTTTTTTTTCTAAACCTATACTATTTTGTAAAAAAAAAAAAATAATAAATAATTGATAATATTTGTTAACGCATATGAGATGTTATTTTTATATTTGAATTTCCCCAATATTTATCAAATAACTTGACTCTTCCAATTTGCAACAATTTTTTTTATAATAGGTATATATTCGAAATTATTATATTACATATTTTGGAAAAAAATACAAACCTGAATTATCAATATTTCAACAAAATCACTTTACTAAGCATTTTTTTAAAAATTTATTTTTTAGCTTTTTTATAGTACTTTTTTACGTTGATTTCAAATTTGTAAACAGAAATCCGCAGACTCTTATAGTTTAAAAGTTACATCTACTTGAACCTACAGTATTATCGTTGCGCAAAGCATCGTGGGGCACTGCATAGCGAGTGACAGATGGCCAATGAATTACGAAAATGATTAGTTTTTGAGTTACACGACTCTAAAGTTTATCAATTTTAATGATTTTATGTTAAATACCCAAGAATTACCAATAGCAGTAAATACGTCTAGATAACATAATGATTAATACCTATGGTAAATCGACCAATATTTTGCCCTTCGACTCTTGATTTTAAAATGACAAACTGTAAGCATTTTAATTTATTCGATCTCTAAAGTTTTGCAGACAAAAATAATTATCGGGCTTGACCGTATTTTTTATTTTTTTTTTTTTTACTATAATATTATAGCTTAAAATGCAGGTATTTTAGAGAACTATATAGTTGGGAGACAGTGGCTATGCTCGTGAATGTTGAAAATTAAATCGAATATTTCCTCCGATTTGCTGTTAAACACCATTTCAGATAAGTTATAGGTTAAAAAGAATATGTACGTTTAAGTATTTTTCTTTCAGTTGTTCTTATAAACCAGCCCGTATATAATGAAAATACGTCTGTATGTTCAAGTAGCTGTAATTTTTAAAATAGAAATGTCCGCGGATTTCTGATTACAAATTTGAAATAAAAATAAAAGACTGTACGAGACAGTGAAAAAAATCTAAAAATAAGGCGCCGCGGTTAAGTGAATTTATACCAATTAATGGAAAAAAAATGTTCATTTAGTGAACTTTGACAAAATGCTGCAACATTGAAAAATGTTCTTAAAAAATACGAATTAATTTTAGCAGGGAAGAAGATACTGCGTAAAATTCGTTCAGCAGTCAAAATGTTTAGTTTTGACCATACGAACCATTGATCGCATGATTATCATCTAAATCACCCCATTCCCTGCTTACAAGTAAATATACTTTAATCAAACTGACCAATATGAAATATTAATTGTAACTCGTAGAACGCGCAAGTGTTCCGACCATTAATATAATAACGATTTTTCGTCATTATTTCCGAAGACATTTTACTGTGGAAAGGTCGAGAATTTAAAAATATTGTGCTTGCAACGAACAACGGAAAAAATATAAACCATTTTTTTTTTCATCCGCCAGACTTTTGTACAATTTTAATTCCGTTTTTGCATTATTGATGTGTTTCTTTTCCTGAATAACCGTAGGTACGTGCGACGTCATCGTCGCAGAACGCCAATATTATGCAGCATCAAATGGAATCGTAAATAATACAAAACAAAACGGGTCGGAGTGAAGTTTTAGCGATTTATGCGTTTTTACAACACTAAAAGAAAAAAGAAAATCTTTGGCTCAATAAATAACACACATATTTTAAATATTGGCTAGTCGGTATTAAAGTGCAGTAAATGTCGTCATAATTTAAACCGATGCGCCATTCCGTGAGACGATGCAGCTATATTTTTTTTTTCTCCCGAAGAGTATTAATTTGTTTTTGGGGAGGAGGAAAAAATTAAAGCGCCGTTATTGACCCGTGTCAATAATAATTGATGATTCACAGCGTGTATAACGTATATATACAGTGAGAATATGAATTTCTAAGGTCGTTTATAGATATAGTCGATATATTGTCGGGGGGTGAGAGAGGGTGATAGTATGAACAAGAAAATTCAAAAAAAAAAAAGGGGAGAAATGCGTAAAAAGTAAAATAAAATAAAACGCGACGATATATCTCTAGCCGAGGAACATTGAACGGGGCGCGCGAAACAATAGTTTATGAGCTAATAAATCTCATAGTTGACCGAACAACCGAAAGGCATCTTTCGTCACACGAGTTCGACGATGCGTGAACCCATATATTAAAAAAAAAAGTACTACAAATAAAAGATTGAAAACGAAACAAAAAAAAAAAACTCGCACACATTCGTCAGTTTTAAATAAAAATCGTTTTCCGTCGAATCCTTTTGGCGCTAGTCCGATTATAGCTATTGTTATAATATGAAAAATATTATATTTATAAGACAATAAATGTGGAACGGCACTTGTTATGAAATTTCAGTTTTTTTTATTAATTACATGTCCTAATTAATATGTCGACGCACCACTTATAGGTACTTACGTAAATTTCATAACAAGTGCCGTTCCACATTTATTGTTTCATAATTATAAAATTTCTTCATATTATAACACTTTATAGTGTTAATATTATAATAATTCTGGCAAGCCTGTGTAGTGCACGATTACGAACGACTCTTTTTTTGTTTATTTTCGGCAGACAATGAAACCCTAAAAAAATGCAAACAATTTTGCATGTGCGATTTTTAATCGAAAATTTAATTTTTATTATAAAAATAATACGTTGTTTAGATCGCGAGCAGTCTGCATACTTTTTGACTGTAGAAAATGTACAAATTCTAACTTTGGTAATGAAAATATATTTAAATTTGTGTAAGGCAATTTTTAGGGTAGAAGAAGTATTGGAAGAATTTTGGAGTAAACATGATTTTGATGGAAAACATATTTTGGTTGTTTCTTCTAAAACGTAATCTTTTGATTTTCCCAGTAATTACTTTGAACGTAAAGAAAAAATACCTATCATATGGTGTTACGCAGTATCAAATAGGAAACAATTAAATTATAAAAATTTTCAAAAAAATCAGGCCCACGAATTAAGATTCCTCGTTGAATAATGCCGTTTGACCTTTCCCAATCACGGCAGGAGATGATTGAAAATCAGTAACAAACTGCTTAACTTCGAACCAGGGATTGGACTAGTGCTTGTTACCCTCAAGCTCGAATCGCACAATCATCAGATCTATCAAAAGTTCACGAATGGCTCCTAAGATTTTTTTTATGTAAATTGTACAATAAATCTTTATTCCGGAGATTGAATTCGAACTTTCGACAATCACTTACTTACCAGTTATTATACTAACGCTTAACCGACTGATACAAACATAGTCGGAATTGTAGGTGCACAAATCCTAGAGTAATTGTATACGATTACAGGCACGGCAAATGAGGGAATATTTTTTGAATCGTCGCAGCGTATTCAATAACGGCCAGAACGGTCACGGACCAGTGGAAAAATGTGTTGTACACTAACGCTTATAACATAATAAATGTCAGTTGGGGCTGTACAGTAGAAAACAAAAAAAGTACACTGATTTTCTCGTTATTTATTTTCGCACCTACGATTTCAATATAAACACAATAAATTAACTCACGTGGAAGATACTGGTGAAATTTCATCATATATTTTCTACGAACACAATAATAATAATATTATATAATATAAATACTTAATATTTTTAGATATGAGTTATGTAATCTAAAAATAATCACGAGTTCTTCAGATCTGATAATAAGTTAGTTATGTCTTTTTTAGTATTTTTGGTCTTCTATAATAATTTATAGTAATATTTAGAAACATTTATAACGCGAAAAATACCGCGATACTTCGTGAAAACTACTTTTAAATAGTAATTGAATTACATTATCGTTACTTAAAATAATAATGCATGTCCGTAACAGTAACTTAAGTTGTGCGTGGAAACTACGTTGGGTATAATACTGGATGGTGGATATATTAGAATTAAAAAAAAAAGTAATAAGTTATTTCTTTTGAAAAAACAATCCTAAGTGGAGTTCGATGTAATATACATAACTACCATCGTAAAAATACATTTGAACAAATGAATAACTTAAGTATATATAATATTAGTGAATTATATAACAACTCTGTTGATTTATGAGGACATTTCAAAACTGAAATATTTTTTGTTGTCAAAAAATGTTTAATGACCATCTTTTATATTGAAACTTACGATATTTGAGATTTTTCTTGTTTTTTCAATAGTAACCTATAGTTACGTACGTTAAGTTTAATCATCATTGTATAACTCATTTGCTCCATTCATATGCTAAACTGAGGTAAGTAAAGTGGGCGAAGAACCATGCTCGTCGGATACATTACTAGTGGTGGATGTAATGAATTTGAAATCAACGTACTAAATTATTTTTTTTAGATAAGCTTTTCGGCGTTTAGTTTATTGTAATATATACAACTATTATTGTAAAAAGTAAAAAGTCTTCTGCGGTTGTGCTAAATTTCCGGTTAAACAGTAAAACATAGTTCCATATAAACAATTTGTTTAAACTACTATTCGAGAATGCTAGATTTCCCGTTTTCCATTTCCAGCTATATAGTGCCTAACCGTGAATAACAAAATGCATAAACAATCAAATGTCAATTATACAATGTTCTTTGTACCCATAATAATTATATGTAAGTACTCTATATAGTTACTTCAGCAATATATCAATAGGACATGACCGGAATATAAGAGGTATAAGTGTCTTTAACTTATGTTTTTTGAAACTTAAAAATTAAAATTTCAAAATTTATTACGTTATCGAATTGTTTCCGTACTATATTAGGCGTGTTTTGGCTATACAGTTTTCAGAAACCTGGTTACTCGTTCAGCAAACAAACTGTTTTGACGAGATTGTTCGATACAATTGTTTGATAACTGAATGCATTTTGTGACAATTTAAAATCTTCGTTAACTGAATTCAGTTACTCATATTCTCATTGATAAGGATTATAATCATAATTCTAGTTTTTTATTTACAAATTAAAAGACGTAGGTACCAAGTGGTCAATTTTCGAAATCGATTATAATACGAGTATATATGCCATAATTAAACAACTATGTAGTTACATTGCAAAGGATAAAAACAATTTCTCGGTCGGTATTCATATTTGATATTTCAAATTATATAAAATACCTATGATATACAAAAAATAAAATACCAATTACAAAGTGTTCGGTGTTCCTGAGTTTGGTTACTCGTTATCAGTATAGCGACCAAGTAACAATTTGAACAAACAATATTAGCGACCCGGTTGCTCAAATTTGAATCGCAAAAAGTGACACCGCGAGAACTCTGTATTTGTAATTTTCTTTTATGCTTAAGATAATAACTTGGGAAAAAAAAAAAATCATTTTTCGAACGAGTACCTATGTTATTTCATCTAGAACGAGTTTTCAAAACGAAAATCTCTGTATTCTGAAATTCTGAAATTTTCTACCCTAAAAGTGTGTAGTTTCGGGGAAGGGGGGGGGGAAATAAAAAATATCGTTGAATAATAACAATAATAATAATAATAATAATAATAATAATAATAATAATAATAATATTATGTTCTTCTCCAAAATTCGAATAGTCGTGTACGAGTCGACGGCATTAAGAGTATATTATTCGCGTCGCATATTATAGTCCGGCGCGCGTGTTAAAATCTATTACACGCGCGCCGGAGCCCCGTGAGAAAGGTGGGTGGAGGGTAGGGGAAGGTGTGGAGCGAACGCGACACGAAAGTTATTTACTGCTGACTCGGTCCCAAGTGCTCCACCGCCAGTCCAGTATAATAATTTTCGAAAGGGAACTTTTAATGGAGTTGGCGAAAGTTAAGCAAACGCCGCCGACGTACGCGTAGTCGTCGTATTGTTCAACACACACACACACATATTTACATACACACACACACACACACACACACACACACACACACACACATTTACATACACACACACACACACACACACATATTTACACACACACACACAACACACGCACAATTTCGTACATAAACACGCACTCGAAAACCGCCTCGGTATATCCTGTACCGCACGCGGTTCTTCGTTCGCACCGAAATATATAGTTCGCACGAGAAATTCACCAGTTTTCGTTTATTAACCTTTTATCCGCGTCCTGCACACGCCATCGCCACCGTCCGAGCGGAAAAATTCCTCTAGCGACCCTTAGCCCGCGGCTCCGTATGCCGCAGCCCTGCCACGACCGACCGGACACGTAAACGCGCATACCACGTGTACGTACAGGGTGTTCCGGGTTTTCGGTCTTATGCCGGAAAATTTCCGCTCCAGAGGTCGTGTGTTCGAAAATAGACTATTCCGTCGAAAGGTCGTGGGTTCAAGAACCGTGTTCGTCGATGGGTCATGTAATGTTATTGTCTTGTCTTCACGTCCGGAACGACGAGGTTGATATTATCGTGAAAAATTGCGTAAATATATATTAATCTCATCATAATAATAAAATTTTCCTAAAATTATGTGAGCCATCGTTTTCAAAAATAAATTATTTATTATATGTCCACGCGTCAGTCAAACTTTATTAAAAAATATAAATAAATAATAATTCATTTTCGAATATAATTATCAACCACCGTTGAAAAATCACTTTCAAACAGATATTCCCGAAACTTCCAAGTTTGAACACTTTGGAAATACATAAACTCTATTGTGTTATCTATTGCTAGTTATTGAAATATACATCTGAAATATATTGTGTTTTATCGAAATTGAACTTTTATCCTAGGAAACTTCCCCATTACATAAAAATCTAGTAAAAGTTTAATAGAATCCCCACGATATGTAACGACGTAAATAAATCTGATATTTTTATATCGTCACTTGATGTTTTATATTTTCTGGACAATTCATTTTGCCACAAAATATGAAATATATTAGAAATTCAAATAAATATATATGTATAAGAAAAATTAATACATGTTATAAAATAATACATGTATAAAACCTTCATTTGTAATCTGATAGTGACTTATGGTCGAAACTGGTTGATACCTAAAATTTATTTGAATACTCTTGGTACATTTAATTTTTATTTATTAACATTTTACATTAATTGTATTTATATATATATTTTTCATAATATATGTTTATTTTTATATTTTACTTATTCAATTTTTTTTAACTTATTTATTTTTAATACATATATATATATATATATACATTATACAATATAGTATAGGTTATATTAAACTGGAGTTTTCACTGGCCAACTTATAATATGCTATGAGAATCGACGATCGACGAAATTCTGTGAATCATGATCTACGATAGCACATCGTCTAAAAAATATCTGATTGAATTTTTGTTCAATAAGATGTACAATAAAAATTCGTAAGAAAAAACTAAATCGGGAAGGCGACAAACAATGGCTGTTTCCTCGTAATACCGAAATAATTTGGTCTAAAGAATAGACATTTTCTCAAAAATATCAGAAAGTATTCTCTTGTATATTTTTCATTATTAAAATATTATAAAATTAACGCGTTGTACTTCTTTATGAAAAAAAAAAAAAATTTCAGAGTGGAGGTTCAATTTGCCTCTGAATCCAGATCAGGTTAAGTTAACTATATTATATTTATACGTTTGAATATTGTAGAAATTGCTTTAGTTAATGCCGTAGAATAAATAAATGACGAAAAAGGGGGGAAATCACTGGCAATAGAGACATTTTGGCTGATCAAATTCGGTGCCGCGATCGAACGACGTATTTTGTCTAAAATGACGCCACATGTACTCGTATAACGGCCCTATAGTCAGACGGGTGTCTCACACCAGCATCTCGGAAAGCGGTCGGCAAAATTAAGTTCGGTTGGAAAATTTAAGTTAAGTGTTTTTTTTTTTTTTTTTTTGCTTATTCACTCACGTTTATACGGTTATGGAGTGTTTTGGAATTTTAAGTCGGCAAAATGGACCAAAAATTTATTATTATTTTTCTTTTTTCGCTTATTTTATGTTTTGAAGAGAAGTATTATATAATTTTTTTTACATTTTCATCCTCCCGAAAAAAGATTTTTCTTCGGGACGGCCCTGGCCCGGTTTATTCCCGAATTTTGACCGTGTATTCGAGAATACGAATATAATATTATTATTATCTAGGGGCGAACCGTATAGTAACGGTCGTAATATTATTATTATCATCATGTATTGCCCCGCATAGCGAATTCCGGTGCGTATTGTAATAATAATTACTATAATATATTAAATCGTCCGTACTCTCGGCGGTATAACCGGCCATTATCTGGTCGGACGGGCAAAGACGAATTCTCCGGACGATTGGCGAGGGATACAGGGGTGTGTCGGGATCGAACGGGAGACGGCCGGCGGTCATTGAATAATATTCGGTGTAAGTGACGCGAACCTCTCCCGTGGCTTTCGGGGACGACTTATTACGACGGTCCGTCCGCAGCAAGTCCGCAACTGATATACGCACTGTGATAATACGATATGGTCTCCGGCGAGATTATTCACATATATAACGGGTTTTTCGAATAGGGACGCTCGAACTTTATCAGGTTATAGCAGACATGCCGATATAAGCTTTGTCTGTCAAATTTCAGTTGTTCATAGTAGTATATGGCAAATCACTGTTATATAGTGTAGTCGAACAACGTGGGCAAATCGTTAAATTTCATTTTGAAAATCAGTGCTTGAAAAACCCAAATTTCCCAAACACAAAAAATAATTTTTAGTGACGATAGGCTCATTTTTGGATGAACGGATACGTAAAAAAACGAAATTTTAGGATTTTGGGACGATACCAATCCATACGAGATACGCCAGCACCAAATACATGCCGAAAAAGTTACTGTTTGGAACGCTACAGAGCATAGGTCCATGATAAGCAAATTCTTGTGGCCTAACCTGATATGGATTCCGTCGACATGTGGTTCGAACAGGACGGTGCTATACGACGCATGCCACGATAGACATTTTGCGAGAGCGATTTGAGGCCGTGATTATCTCGTGAACTGGTGAGATCGTGCGATTTAACGCCTTTAGACTATTTTCCTATGGGGTTATCTTAAATCAAAAGTCTATGCAAATAAACCGCAAACAATTGATACGCTCAAAGACAATAAAACGAACGCCGTACAGAAAATTCAGCTAGATTAATGTGACAAAGTCATTGAAAATTGGACCTCCCGAATATGCATGCCACCAAACAAAGCCGAGCGGCGGATATTTGAACGACGTTATATTTCATACTGAATGCCATAAAATATTCTTTCAAATAAAAAAAAAATTCAGTAGATATCAAGCTGTTTTATTTACATTTAAAAATCGAGCGTCCCCATTGAAACACCCTTTATATATATATATATAGGGTGAAAAATTATTATTATATGCTCCCGAAAACGGTCAAATTTCCACGGTGTGTCGAAAATGCACGATGCCCCGTCGAAATCGCGTTCCTATTACGCATTCTGTGCCTGGTCCCTACCCGTTAATTGTTCATTGATAACGAACGTCGAAATTGATGACGAATGCTGTAAATAAACGTTTCGTACGGTCCCGTGTCCATAATCTGTATACCTACACTGTAAATGCGTTGTTGTGGGATTCAATACACGTGTATTATAATGCGAATATAATGATGTAATTTTTCACGAACGTTTTACAAATAAGTGAAATTTCATTATTCCATACGTTATTATTAAATACATTCCGATATTCAATAATAAAAGTACGGAAATGTGAGACTTTCAAATTTTAATACTATAAGTTATTAAGCATACACCACATTAAAATAATTATTCCAGGAATGATCAAAAACAGTAAATCATAAAGAATAAAAATTTAAACATTTATAGAACATAATGAACAGTATAAACAACCCCACTATATCCACGTATAATGAAATATTTTTTAAGAAATATACAAAAATCTAAATTTTCAAATTTAAGATTACCATCGAAAACTTTCAACTCTCTCTGGCCGCGAATATCAACGAGATTTAAAACACGCTAACACGGGTGATTGAATCGCTCTGTGTGTAACACTAGCTTAAGAGATACACGCGTTCAATGGCGCCAAATCGTGCATGATTACTAAATAATTGTTATTAAATTTACGTAACTTTAAGGCTAAAGAGAATACAGGTAAAAAACCAAGACCTGTAGTCATTTTCCTAAAACATCAACTTCTACGGGTTATTCCTTATTTTACGAAACACTATCAACTTTATAATAAATTTATAAGTTACTTTTTTTTTTTTTTGGTAAATATTCAGTACAACAATAATAGTTTTGTAGGTTTTTATCATAACTTTAAAATAAAAGAGAGTAAATCCATATGGAAATTCACCCTCTTTTCATAAAACTTTCTCCACTTTGAAGCATGTGAAAGCGTTAATATATCATACTAAAACTTTATTATAACTATTTTTTTTAATACATAGAACAAAATCTAGGATACTTATTAAATTTTAAAAAAATTTTGAGCACTATAACTAAGGACCCCCCAATGTTTAGTTTTGAACCGCGTGTTATGTAACCAGCTCGAGAAGATGAACGGACAATTAGTTCAACGCTGAACATCGGTAATTAAGTAAATATTGGTAGTCCAGTTTTTCGATTTTTATTTTGGTATCGGAAAAGTATAATTTATAAACAATGATTTACGGAGAAAGGGTGCTCGATTATCACTGAACAGTTTATAGTACACTACAAATGAGTCACTCGACAACTTGTTAAGGCGAATTCAACGCGTCAGATCTGAAATGTGGCGAATACGGGATGATTTTTTCTTGCTATCCAGTGCTGAAATTACTCGGTAAAAGTGTCATTTTTTTTGTCGGAAAACAAATTTTGACATTGACCCACAAAATGTGTCGCCTGCAGAATACTTCACGAACTTAAACCGCGAAGCTCGTTGAGGGATATCGGGGTTCGATTCGATTACGCAAATTCGGCGGGGTTCTTTCGCAAAACTTCAAAAATGCCACGAATGACCACCGGCTAAAAACGTGCGACGGGTGTTCTAAAACAGTGGACGGAAATCGTTTCAACTGTTTCGCAATGTTTTTGATGAATTTTTCTACCAGTTTCGTCATTTTATCTATTTAGGTACCCGGCCCGGTCATTTCTAACGAGACCGCGGTTTATGTTGGTACACGTCGTCCAAAACTGATAATTAACGCGTGCTCTCGAGTGACAACGCAAATTAGTAGCGCACACCATCACCCGGCACGACAATCCCACGTAAAATTACCATCGTATATAACACGTTCTCTCCGTATACAAATTGCTGGTGGGTTTCCTATCCTTGTGACATCCCCCCCCACCATCGGTCGTTTCCGCAGTGCATTAAGCATAATATAATTATATATTATATAATAATATGCGCGTGTCATGTCTTCCGCAAGTAATCATTTTCCCGAACCAAACTCTTGTACAGAACGCATGACCGAGTCGCGTATATTTGCGAGGGCAAAGGAGTAATATCAACTTGTGACCTACGTAAATATTACGTGTATAAGTAAGTTAAAAAATTAATAAATAAATAGAAAGAATAGTTCAATACAAAATGTACCGTAAATTTTGATTCGTTTTAATAATATCGTTTGTAGCTATTTTATGTAATATTCTAGTCTTAAAAGTAGTTTAAATTGAACTTTTGTGCATGCACATAATATTATTATGGAAAAATGTTTCGAAATAATCACTCCATTGAACTTTAACTGATCTGCACACAGAAGCTTATTCATCTCGCCAGAGGCTGATACAGAGGTCCTGCTAAACGGGAATGGGCAATTTATGGGTTATAAACAAAAGAGAAAAAAAAAAGGTCATCAACTTATTTTTTACACCATTTTACTCCAATTTTTTTGTAAATGGGTGGATGGGTAATTATCCCAATTTTCCCTCTGTATCCGCAATTGCATTTTGTAGTATTTCAAAATAGATTCATTGAAATAAAGTAACTGCTTATAAATTTTATAATATAAGTAGGTACCTACGTACACACGATATTGTTAAATTATTTTTATGAATTGATACTGTTATAGTTTTAACAATAAACATTTTTCAAAGGGGTGAATTTTTTGGACAATGTTGGTGATAGGGTTGAAAACAATTTCAACGGAAGAAGTCAAACGATTGCATCACTCCGTATACCAAATTCGTCCCTTCCCACACTTCACGCCTCCTAATGGGCTGTATTTTCCAATCGAAATGAGTTAATTCGCAATATTTCAAACGTTCCGACTAGAAATAATCCAAAATATTATGCTCTCCTGAACAATTTCAAAATACCAACAGATACAATATTTATTGGTTCCACGTAGGTATCTGTCGATATATGGCGTATGTGTTTGAAATTTGTTTTAATTTACGATATCGCAAAGTTCCGTAAAGGCCCGTAAAAAACGCAACGCGTATTGATTTCACAGAACCGTGCAATGTATATGTATACGGTTTTTATTTTTATTTTAAACGTGCGCAAACCCATTGTATACAAGTCACGTATTTAAGAAATAATAAAAAAAAAAAAAAAAAAAAAAAAAAAAATGGAAAATAATACGGAGGAAAAAGGTTTATGTGTTTCATCGGAACGTTTCACCGCCATTTACTACTCGTACAATAGCCGCCCTACACATATTTACTGTATTATATGTACCTACTCTGTTAAAATATAACACGAAATTCCCGTGTGCAAATTAAACGATAAGTCGACCAGAGTATACAGATAGAAAATAGTCTCCCCCATAAAGAATATCCCATTGTTAAATTATATTGTTGTCACATACACTATATAATATACCTACCGCACATTTACGACCGAAAAATATCAACCTTTCAGTTTTAATAGCAGTAAAATATAAAATTGAACGCTTAAACCTCTAAAACAAAAAAAAAATCCTAAGAACAAGCGGTTTTTTTTTAATAGGAGCTTAATATTGATTAAGTTTTAAGAATTAAATAGAAATACAACAAATTGAAATAGCAAATAGCGTTTTAATAGGTATATTTTTAAAGCAATTTAAATAAACCCTTGGTAATATTGATTAAAATACAAATACATTCGACAACAAGCAACCATGACCGACAAACATTTTGTTCAATTAACAATTTTCTGTTTGTAATATTTTTTTAAAAATATTTTTCAATATTGACATCAAAGTAAAAGGTTTGACAAAACAACTGTATCATTTATGTATAATATTATCTTCAGTAGAAAACAAAACTTTTTTTAACAAAACATTTATCAAAATATATACTGTTTTTGGACCGATACACTTATTCTCAAGTAGTTTGTAGTCAATTTAACATTATATGTATAAAATAATATAAATAAAATATCTATTGATCTAATTATATTTATATACTTATATCATTTTGATAAAATATTATCGATAAGATATATTTGTTATTGGTAATAAATCTAATTTGTAATTTTAAACATGTTTTTGGTGTAATCATATTATAGTAGATACTATAAGTTTAGAAAAATCAAACCTAAACCGAAATTCGAAATATTAAAAACATTTTATTCAAATTATTAAAATCCCGTTTTTACTCAAAAACAAGTATAGTAATCAAAAACCAAAACGAAAATTGTCGCTTTTGATAACCAGTGTTCAAAACCCATCAAAATGAAAAAAAATCTCTCTAACAACTTAATCCTAAAACCATAAAGAACAATACCGGATATAAGCTAGGGTATACAACGATTGAATTTTAAAGGTCAAAACTTAAAGAAATACGCATTACGTGTATTGTTATATTTTTATGTAGACATCATATAAATACTATCAGCTATGTAGTGCCTTTTTTCCATTTACAAATTATTATTATTCGTTTATAAATTTGTGTTGCAGTAGAATGTTCACCGTTCTTAAATTATATACATTTATTTTCTGCCGTTCTTGTTGTTGTTTTTTTTTTGTGTTAGAATATAAGAATATATTTATATTTTATCGGAAATATTTAAATCCTGCATATTGTTTAGTTTTTCGGTTATAAGGACATTGACAGCCAAAAAAAAAAAAAAAATCTAAAAGTGTAGTTGTGTAGTTTACTTCGACCACGCGTTACGAGCTTACACAGGCACGTAGTTTGGGGTTTACACTAGACGTTAAACCGTCGTTTCATTTTTCCGTCAATTTATTCTTTATTTTTTTTTTTTTTTTTATGTGCAGTAGGTAATCGAACGAACAGAAAAAATAATATAGAAGTTAGGAATGCGTTTGGAGTTCATGCCGACGACATATTTTTCGGACCATTATTTCACGGGTATGTTATAGCTTTCGGTCCCAATCCTTTCCTGCAATACGGTTTCGACTGCACAGAGAAGTACATTATCTCCAATCGTACATAAATAATCGTATCCTTGTTTTATCTGCTGCGTACAATGTATGCCGCGAAACACAAGTAGTCCGTTGGGTTTAGCTGTCCCTATCTTCTAGTTTTATCATTGATAGGAACGGGGGTATAAAAAAAATGCCAACATTCCCATACAGGTACTTTTTATTATTTGCTATCCTTTCGCCAAAAAGCAATATAATACACAGAGTTGACCTTATACGGTCTTTCCCATAATAATATGATGAGATTACGAGGATCCCTTTTTTTCCTTTTGTTATAGTTTGTCTCTTTGAAAATTATCGCTTAAAAACGTACCTATGGTTTTTTTTTTTAAGGCAATATACCATATACCGTGTTACATTTTTTGATAAAACAATTAATTTTTTTTTTTTAAATAACAATAATATCATACCTAGGTAGCTATTCGTATTCCAGTTTCCAATTTGCACGTCTATATTTTTAATACAGATCCGTCTTATAAGTTAAATTATACCTATTATCTAAAAAATAAATCCAAAACATTGTCCTATATTTTACCCATATAATATGTACCTATATACAAGTTAGTTTTTTTAAAAATATTTTTTTTTTAATAATTTGTCATCATTCATCATTTTATATTTTTATTTTATCTAAAAAAAAAAACCTTAATGACATCTAAATTAATAAATAACATCATATCAGTGCATACTTAAAAAAAAACAGTATTCTAATAGTAGTTTAAACATAGTCGTATAAAATGCATAATGAACTCGATTTAAATAAAAATAGTCCATGAACTAAATCAATAGATTATAATTTAAAAGTTAATAATATTAAAATCTTGTCGAAAATTGAAATAAAATACATTAGAACCATGGTGCATCAGTACCAACTTGTACTGTTAAAAATAACATTTTAATAAACAAAATCATTTTTTAATAAATGTATTATTATACGATAACTGTATTTTATATTGGTATATATTATGGAAAATATCGAATAACAATAAAATGTCTCGAATTTTCCGAAAAAAAAAAAAAAAAAACATTTTTATTTACATAAAATTGAATTCCAACGTTATACCCGTCGTACATTGGCATTTTCGGAAAAGAACGATATTCATACAACATTTTGGCAAATAACAATAATATAATATCAATAAAGTCACAGGCACATTTTTGTACCATCGAACGTGCGATTGTATAATGAAAAACGAGTTGGTGGTTTTGTGTCTATATTGTCCTCGGCGTAGTAATCTCGCGCGGTGATAAAGGTATTATTATAAAGTTATTAACGGCATAGAGGTGGAAACGTGGTACATAATATACGTATAAATATTGTCCGCCATACAGGACGTGCACACGTACCGAAAGTCGGGTACATTATAGAAATGGACGGTGGAAAAAGCTATAGATGTAGGTGTATATACCTAAACGACGGCTAAATGGATGAAAACGAAACAGATTTTAAAACGAGAACGATATTTGTTTACAGGGTACCTCCAGATAAATGTATCACGTACAAAGAATGGTGAGCGATAAATGAAATTTCATTTTACCAAAAAAAAAAAAAATACATTTATAATATAAATAGTGTTTTTTAGGCTCTTTTAAAAATGAATTTGACGATATATCTACTTTTGAAATATTTCTAAAGTTTATCATCATTCGCTTCTTTTTTCTTTTTTTTTTTTTCCGAGGGTGGCCATTGCTATTATTTCCCCGTGAATATTAATTGGTCCTTCGATACCGTTTAAAATCGATGTCGATGTGATCGGCCTTTTATTCTGATTTAGGTGGGCTTATCAGCATGCTGGGTTGCGATTAAGTTGAATGGAATAAATCCAATACTGTCGTTTCGTTCACCCTGTACTGTATACATTCGGTGAGCAGGTAGTAATGAGAGAAACTTTTATAGCCGTCGTCAGTATACGCATTATCCGTACATATTATTTTCGATAACGAGAAATAACACGTGTATTAAGCCTGTGCCGTTTAAATGGGCTGCATGGCCGGCACGATGACTGCAGCAGTACATTCAATTTTCTAAAGCAAAACCTATTACCCGGCCGGGCTTAAATCGGTTAACGGAAGAGGACGCGTGGGTCTCGCACGAGTTATTTAATTTTCACCTAGCTCGTTTTCGGTGAAACCACCTTTTCTTTTAGCGACAATTCGACTGTGTGATTCGGTCGTTATTGTGCGATATTGTACTCTATATAGTTGTGCGCTACCACGACTCCTTACTCGGCAAACAAATGGAGGAAAAAAACAAAAAGGATAAGACGAAATTCCGCTTTCACGGGCGATTTACTTTCGATACATATATATATATATATATTCACATATGTACCTATATATATATATATATATATATGTATGGTAAGATATAAAAGTGAAATGAAAACGAAAATTATACACACAATAAAAAGGTATATTGTATATTGTATATAGCCCGAAATTACCGCCAATAAGTCCGTGAATTGAATACGTACATCGCAAACGTGATATTTTGTTTTCGTCAAGTATATGAGGTCGCAAGCCCCCACGTGACTTTGCTGTCTCCATTTTGACATATTCTCACCGACGCGAAATGAATACACCATGGTCATGGTAGTCGGTCAAGTGTGTTTTTCGAATATTTTGCATTCGTTATCATATTATAGAAATTTTATCATAATATAGGTACATTTTTTTTTTTTGCAAAATTATAAACTGTACCTAAATTGAAACTGTAGGTGGTGGGGAGGGTGAAGAATCGTATTTCGGAAAGCCTATTTTTTATTCAGACACACAAGTATACCTGGATAAAATTTCTGACATATTATATTATAGTTTCGTTTTCGATTATTTTCACGTTTCAACAATAGTACAGAGATATTATATATACGAGTATGTGTACGGTGGTAGTAGAAAAATAATATAAATCATAGCGTACTCATGATACGTTGAAATACATGCTCAGACAGCGAGAGGGGGTGTGGGAGAGAGACGAGCAAATTACGTAATTAAAGAGGTATAATGTCACACGCGAACTTTCTGAAAACGGTGACATTATAATAATATCGTCATACGAGTACATGGCTACGGTAGCCGAAAATTATACATACCGTGGTTAGTGTAGTTTTTACGGGTGTTTTTGTATTATAGAGTAATGTGCATACCCAAGGGATGGGGATTTTTGGATACATAGCCCATTCCTTCCCATTGAAATTAAAACTTAACATTTAAAGCTGATATACACATTATAATGCGTTTAAACGTTGGTAAAATCGTCAAAATAATTATATTTTGAATTTAACGCTATAACTGTGATCTTAGCCCTTGAAAATTGTTGGACACATCACCGTGAAGATACGTTTTTCTCGTGCGATCGCGAATCAAAATACCGAGTGAAAGATCGCATTCGCGTTGTAATAATACTAGATATACAGCATGGAAAAAGCTATCGATCGTAAAATGAATAAAACCATATTATTTTTACTGGTCGTTATATCAGTGCGAACGCGATTTGACCGCTTAAGGAGCAGTCTTAAATTAAATTACCAACCACGACAGCTTAAAATATATCAACTATATATTATATAATATAGAGGATATATATTTATGAGAATTCTCTCTTTTTGGTGTTTTAAATTCGATAAATATTTCTCAATTAATAGGCATTCGAATAATTTAAGAATTTAATATGTTGTTGAGAAGTAGTATAATATGGCACATATAGAAGTTGCGTAGTTTCTAAAGTACTTCTGCACTCCACCAAACCGAAATTTTAGTCCTAATTATTCGGGAAATATTCATTAGACTTAAAAAATCAAAATGTTTATTTTTATAAAAATATATTTTTTATGAATTTATAATTTAAATTATGGGTTGTTATTTAAAATTCGATAGTTGATATAGTTTTAATTAATAATAGAGATGAATTCAAATATAAAAACTATGAAACATTTCTGAGAATTGTCCAGGCGAAATCATAGAAATATGAAATTTTGTATTTATTTTTCTGGTAGGAAATTTTATCACGTTGAGGTCATTTTTCGACTATTTTCAGGGATGCGTAAATAGATTGAAGTACCGAAAAATTACGAAACAACGGGTTAAAATAGTTATTTCTTCTCCGTTCCAAATATAAATACATATAATACGGTTCTAAATATTTGACATTTTAAACTATTTTATTATTTATTAAGTATACCTATCAAACTATCAAATATAAAATATACGTATTTTCGAGAAAAATTACCGTTTACCGTTAATTCTTCTATAATTGCAGTAAGTACAGATAATAAAATATCTTCTAAAACTGTATTGATTTGTACATTTGTCATAATTACCTGAAACAAAAAAAAATATATGTAAATAATTAAAAACCCATCAATGTTATGATGTAATTCTAGTTTATTCGTATGTGGAATAGGTATAATAACCGGATAAATATCTACGTTTTAACTATAAATATTATTAAATATATATAAAAATATATTGTTCGTATCAATTTTTAATGTAAAAAGTAGGTAAAATCTCTTAAATCTGTGAATTTTACATACATTCACCGAGCTTACGTATTTAATATATTATATATGTACTCATTTACTGTTCTGTTTAGTATAGTTGGCCATCTGAATAATAAGTAAAATAACCGACAGTGTCCAATGGATTGAATCACACTCCCGTCAAGTTTTAGCCTTCTGAATAAACACTATCTGCTACGATGAAATAAGGGCATACACAATTGACGGGGGTAATAAAACGATTTCCCCCTCGTCCGAAATTATATAGTTAAACGGAATTAATTTTCATCAATTTTTATTTGGGGTCCATCCAATGTACCTGTATTAAATATATTTCGACACGCAAACATCTAAAAACGATAAACAATTTTCAAATCTTATTTTATTGAAAAATGCAAGTTTATTCGTAAATTTTTCACCACACTCCTATCCATCGTTCAGGAGCACCAAATCCGCTTTCCCTGTGAAAACAGATTGATGTATTATAGCTAGGAGACGTTACAAAGTGTGTGCTAAAACGAATTTTTTCGGAAAAATGAAAATCCTTTCAACGCGATCGAGGTCCAGTTCAGACTGTAAAACGTTATGTGCGCACGGAGCAAGAAAATCTTTATTTTCCATACGGTTTCACTCGAAAACGCACGCGAACCTCGTCGCTCGTATACTTTGCCCCCCACTTCTGCATCATTCCTTCGTCCTACGTTTGAATGTTTCTCAGTTGATGATTTTCGTATACTCGAAGAAATGGACGCATTACGTTGTAACAGTTTTGTAAAATATGTATTATGTATAATTTATATAGTATATTTTTCAAGATATTCTGACGAAACATATAACACTGTAGTCAAGTACAATATTATTTCCTCGTAAAATTCACTCAAAATAAAGATCCACACATCACCGAGCGAATCGTCTTAAAATAACGAAAGCTAGAAAATCTGCCATTTTTTGGAATATCGTAAACGACATACTTTCCATGTAAAAATGTGTGTTCGATAAATAACAATATTACGAATCCAAAACCATTATCTTTATTACTTTTCAGTTTTCAAAATAATAAGTTATTTTTATTTTTATTTTTTTTTGTTATTAAACATATTGCCGAAATTAGGAAAATTACGATTTTATTTTTCATTCACGGTGTATAGTTGGCAGTTTCAATATTTGTGCGTGTTAGATTTAACATCACAAAAATTAAGAATAATAAACACATTTTTATTTTACATATGAATTTAAATAAACATATATTTTTTATAATTATTTTTTGTATTTATCGACGTATCATTTATTTATTATATTTGATTTCTACTCATTTATCTGTATATTTAAAATTTTAAGTTAATTTGTGTTCTTTTCCTAGAAATTTTAATGACAACTTTTCAGCTAGTTTAAAAGTATAAATATATAAACGGGATCTTATAATACAACCAATAATGTGTTCTTTATATTTACCATGCTTATAATTATATTATATTAAATAATATCTTTATTTAATAATTTCATTGATAATAACAATTTAAATTATTATTAAAATTTATATTTATCTTGAGTATATTTTTTAGTATATTTGTTTATGTTTCAGATTATGAATTTATTTTTTTTAAACATTGTGTAATTATTTTCGAGCCCTAGTCATTAACTTCCTAGATCCAATTAATATGAATTAACTTTTTGAAGCATATATCGTCAAATAATTTAATCAAATTATACTATAAAAATAGTATAAATTTACTCACCCATAGATTATAAAATTCTGATGATTTCACTTATATTCGAAACTTTTTCAGTAATATAGTATGATCTGAATTAAATACTATACTAATATTGAGAACTACTTAGTGCCCACTAATTTTCATAAGTACAAAATCTGAAGTTCCTCATAAATGTGAAATATAGGTATATGACAGAATACAATTGGATAGAAATTAACGTAAGATAAGAAAATTCATTATTAATTTTAATCTATTGTAATGGATAATCGAAATATATATTTATACTTAAAATGTCTAGACTTACATCATGTATGTATAGATACTTGAAAAATAATTATACATGTATTACTTTACAGAAGCCATTAACAATTATTAACGTTGTACGATATATGAAAACTGTAAATATTTTAATAAACATCAATGAAGGACATACAATTTTAAAATTAAAATAAAATTATTATTAGTTCACTTTTCTATGGATTTACTAATTATTGTTACTTATTGATAAAAATATGCACTTATTCAAAATATATCCAAACATTTCTTGTTTCATCCACACCACTTACTTTCAAATCAAGTGAAAAAATGTAAAAAATAATAACAGTCTTTTTAAGTCATGAAATAATACACGATATAAACGACTATATATTATTTTTTTAAACTATTCACCCTATTTTCATAAAATAGATATATAGATATACTTATTATATTATTATTATTATAGATGCCAAATATTATAAGAAAAACTACAACAGGTATATATAAATATGAATATACTAATTATTATATACTGTTTTTTCATAAATATTGAAAAATTAAAAACTGAATATTGATTTTCGGTTCTAATTTAAAGAAATAAATCATATTTTTTGTTCATTGACATCAATTTGATAATTGAAGAACAATTTTTAAATAATAAAGGTTTATTTTTATAAGTTAAAATAGTATTTATATACTATAAAACATGTTTAATTGTTCAAAATTCTTTAAATATGCCATTATCCCTAAAATGTGCATTTATACGCACAAAACATTTTTTTCTATTCATTCTCTGCTAAACAAATCGTCGACCCGTCGAACTGCATACTATCAAAAGAAATATGAAAATGCATACAATTCCAGACTCTAGTGTTAACATTACACGGGTTACGGGTTTCTTTCGGTCATAGAACATCATAGAAGCGACACCTAGAGATGATAACAGTTTGTTTGCAAAGTTCAGAAGAGTGGACGTAAAGTATGTAACGAGCGTCCCGAAGCCCCGCCTTGAAGTTATTAAATTTGATTCCTATGAAATTACAACTAAATCCTGGGATCGTAATGTTGTAGGGAATGATATCGTCAACATGGTGATCCCTTAGAAGACGAAACACAAATTGCTACAATTAAATAAGATTTTATATTGAACGTATTGAATAAACGGAGAATAATATTTTAACTATCAATTTCGAGACTATAGGTAATCCGGTTTACATTTCTATAATATTTCCTTCACGATCAAAAATGATTACATTAAGTACGTGTGGTGATAAGACGGTCAGCTGATGTCGAGGTCAACGAAAAGTATATTGGCCGACCGAAGGAAATACGTATCATCGACTTTTGTGTTTGCGTTATTCTACGGTTCGGTTGACACGGGGAAGAGAGACGAAATCGCGATGTTCGAATTCATTGGGTTTTCAATAATACCGTCGTCGTCTTTTAGACCAGGGATGGTCAAATGGCGTCCCGTGGGCCACATCCGGCCCATCATCCCTTTTTATCCGACCCCGGACTGTATTTCGATATTTTTATCTTCGAAAATTTTACTACGATTTACTTCAACTATAGTTGTAAAATTGTAACTTGGAAACATTTTCAATAATAAAATATGTATTAAACTTAGGTATTGGTTCTTATCATAGGCATAAAATATATATATATATTATACATTAATGAATTTGTTTCATATAATAATAATGAAAAATACGACTTTATATCTGAGCCGCGATTATTTTAAGTTTCAAAATTTGGCGCCCTCTAAGTACTTTGAATAGCCCATCCCTGCTCTAGACGAACGGTACGCGAATACCATCAGTAGGCCGGCGGATCCAACGATTTTCGGGCCCTTTGAATGCGACCTCGACACGGCAAATATCGCGCGTTCGATCGTTGACGGGAGACGGAACGGACGTCGCTCCCGAAATTATTTTTGGACATTACCTTTTTTTTTCCGATCTAAAAAGTACAGAACGAACAAATACCGATGGGAAAATCGCAAGAAAAAAAAAGTACAATGCACAGGGATCTCCGTTGAAGTGAAATGATGGATGGCCCCGTATAGTTTGCCGAGCAGGAAATTAAACTCTGGAACCCCGTCGTGCGTGGCACTGCTACCATCGTGATTTTTGACACCATTTTTGCACTCCCTCTTCCCACTCCATCCCTCACCGACCGTGTAATAACAATAACGGTAATACTAAAGCGTATTGTCACACGAAGTTTGGCGCGCGCCGGCACCGTTCGTTCGATTCTTTCGATATTTTTTTATTTTTTTTTAATTAAAATGCCAACCATATTAGATTGTTAATTATTAAAACGGATACACGGTCTGAGTAAATCTATACGATTTATGTTTGTATATAGACGTACTGGTAGCGAAACGTCGACATTTGCCGTTAGAATATGTCCCCGGAAAATATTTATTTATTTATCAATTTATTATATTATAAAGGCGGTATATAGGCAGCCCTTGTATTTATATGGCACGTAGTAGTGCTTACATTAACACATATTGATATCAGAATACATTAGACGTTTAGATATAAGGGAACGTGGGTCGAAACGGGGTCATGATACAAAATGGGCACATGGTTAAATATTAATGAAATAATGGAAACGTGTATTTTTCAAACAGCCGTTTAGAATTGTTGACCGATTGTTGACGTGATTGACATTTAATCATTTTATTTTCAATACCTATACTATGAATTATTGCACAAAATATGACCAATGTGTTATAGTGATATTGATAAAATGAAAATAGTATTTATAATTTTCAATTGTGTATTTTTTTTTTTTTTTTTTGTACAAATTAAATTAACTTTATAACATTAGTTATAACAACAGTGCATACGAATTAAAAGTTGTTTTCATAGAAATTGTTGTTTAATTCTAAATGCAAGTGTTTTAGGGGCAAAATGGGGACCTCCCATAATAATAATGATAATAACAAAAAATAATAATCATAATCTTTGTGCTGGTATTTATGAAGAAGATTTTTTTTAAATTTATTTTTTGTTATATTACTCATTTTTTCATATAAATTCCATAAAAATATGTCATTATATTTTTCTATATTATTGTCCATTGTTATGACATTGTAGACATTTTTGGGTCGAAGAAATAAATGGAAATTTTTAAAATTCTTAACATAGTTGATTTTCACATGTCAAAGGTTCAAAAAGTATAATCGTAAAATGCCACAGCGTTAAACGTATAAAAATTATTTCATTTCAACGCGGGTTGAAACCTACAACTCCTCGTTAAGACTTCAACCGATTATAGTCTTAAATTCGAAATGTAGTAAAAATGAACACATATAAATGAATTTAACTTAAATATAGAAATAATTAAACAAAATTCAAAAATCGAAAAATATGATTGGAACAGAAACACTATATTATTATTTAGAATGGCGTGGGGGGGGGGGGAAACCATGTAGAAATTAATTTTTGAAAAACGCAATAAAAACTGAATACTTATAGGAAATGTATCGATCGATTCATTTTAAATTAAAACGTTCGCCTCGGGTATGACATTAAAATGTACATGTCAAGTCAATAATCGAATCGTCTGGAATTACTGGAAATAATAATTGAACGCAATCACGAGATCGGTCGGCCTTAATCGATGTATGGACTTTTATACGTTTTATGTTGCTACTGCGAGAAGCATGTTTATTAGTCTAAATTGACAATCGAGTAGTGTTCGGTTTAAATTGATATCCCGCCATGACCCGATACGGTTACCGGGTATATGGTTTATTTGCGGGTAACGGTATACGACGTACAGGGATCAACAATGTTGACCGGAAACGTCAGTCCCGTGCCTATTTATCGGCAATAATTTTTTGGGCGCAAACGATCCGGCCGAGTCTACGGACAATAACTCTATAAATTATATTATTATCTTGAATTCTTTAATAAAATATTATAAACACTTGTTGAAGTACAAAGGATGATGGTACGGCACAGTTATATGCATTGTATCAGGACATTGTTGCAAATGTGACAGGAGGTCCAACCGAGAGACCCAAATTTATCAAGGTTCATATTATGCTCATTTTGTTAATTCAAAAAAATTGCGTTTTAAATGTACATATAGAACCGTAAATAGGTATAGATATTTTATTGTATAACAAGATTATCGAACGTGATAAAATTACAAGGGACAGCTATAGAAATGAATGCAGAATACTAGGATATTGAATAAAATAGATAAAATTAAAATAAATGTGAGAATTTTAAGAGGACGTCATACACCCCATTTACATTGGCTTTTGTATAATCAATTTTTATGACGTTTGAAGACAAATAAAAATCCAACAATTTGAATATATTTAAATAAAATTTAAAATTAATTAAAAAAAATTCTTATGTTAATACCATTTTTTATTGTTGTGTAATTGCGATATTTATTTAAAAAACACATGCCTACGCAAAATTACGTTTCCTAGTGGTTTAAGAGAAAAAAAAACACCTATTATAAAATTTGAAGTTGACAACAGTTTGGAAGACATTTCATATCTTTTTTTTTTTAATCAACTAAATATTTAGCAAATAATAATATAAAAATAATTTTTTTTTAGTTTTTAAACCGATGTAATTTTTTTATGAAAAGGATATGACATTCCCATCAAAATTTTGCCAAATTTTGATTATATAATTGTTATTTTTTTCTTTTTTTTTTTTATTATTAATTTTATTCTCAAACTACTGTGTGACGAATTATTGTCATTCTTCGTACACATGCTTTTACATTAGATTTTGAGAGGTTTAATGTCCTCATAAGACGAATAAATATGTAGACATGATTTTAAAAAAGAACTATTTACGAAATAATTAATCAAAAGTACAAAAAAACATTTAATTCTAGATGGATATTAGAAGGAAATCAATGTT
Organism: Pemphigus obesinymphae; assembly: GCA_025469235.1. Classification (NCBI taxonomy): domain Eukaryota; kingdom Metazoa; phylum Arthropoda; class Insecta; order Hemiptera; family Aphididae; genus Pemphigus; species Pemphigus obesinymphae. The sequence goes on along the minus strand of JAIPRL010001363.1, from coordinate 41,659 downwards.
GTTTAGATTTTAAAAGAGGGATATTGAGTAAAAAAAAAGGAATGTTATATTATATTGGTTATGATTCTTGGATAATTTATCTATGAGTATAGAGTAAATAGCCCAAAATTGTAAAAAAAAAAAATAACCAACATGAATATTTTACTAAATTAAATATTCGATGTGAATTTCAAGATTTTAAATCAATTTCAATCAAAACTACAAAGAAATGAAAAATCTTAATTTGATGAAATCGTATTTTTACCATTATTTTGTAAGTTTTTGGTACTTTTTTCTTACGCATTAAAATTTTTTTTAAGAAAATTGAAAAATCACCTCTTTAAATTACCAACAAGATTTTCTACAAAAAATACGATAAACTTGAAAAGATTTGAGTATTATTTCTGGTAAAAAATTTGTTAACAGAGAAAAAAATTAATGTCATTGAAAAACCACTAGATCCCTGGCTATATACTCAGAATCTAAAAAAATTTTTTCCTGTCAAATTTTTAAATTTAATTAAAGTAATGCACTACTAACGTTATATTAAATGTTTTCAGATCTTAAAATATAATTTTATCAACTATTTAGACTTAATTTAAGTTTATCACATATGTTTCAGTTATCACATATCATGGTTGTTTATTATACAAGTCATATTTATATAATCAATGGTATAAAATATCATTATAACTAAATAATTATTTTATAAACAACTGTTTATGAAATGTTGATCCCTGAGCTATATATCTGGATTTTATATAAAAATATATTCTGGTACCTAACTGTAATCTACTTCTTTTGGCATTCTACTGGAATTAAATTTTACATGATGGTGTTTACATGAATGTGAAAAACCATTGTTTATTACTAAAGTTTGAAATGTCAACCAACTTTTAGTTGATATAGTAAATATAAGACTTTCGTTCAATTTTTCACAATTTTAATTTAATTTATAATAATATGTACAGATCACCGAGAGCTCAGTGAAGCGATTTTCACGTTCGTATTTTTCGAAGTACCTGTATTAAATTTATTCGCACGAAAACGAGTGTTATTTTTTGACACAGGTGGAGTTTTTTATTGTAATTAACAAATTATTTTTATCGAAAAACTTTAATTACTGACTATTATGGATTCCTATATTATATAGTACATAAGTTGAGATATGAAAACTAAAAAAAAGCTCTCAAAACGAATTCCACTAATAAGGTGTCGAACTTAATAGAATTTTCTTCCGAAAGGTGTTACACTCAATTGTAAGTATATTTATATATATATATATATATATATAATATATAATTATAGTCACTGAACTACAATCTAATATAATATTTTAACTGAATTTTCCTTATTTCATTTATAAGTATTTAATTTATATTTATTTTATTTTTAAAATAAATAAATATATTTTTTAATTTATTGTAAAATTTCAGGACCTAAATAATATTTAATGTATTGAATTAGGAAATTTAATCTGGGCATGGACAATTTTTTAAATTAATTTCATTTTCATTATAAATTGTAAGTTGAAAACATTATTCACACATTTACCTCAACGGTACTATAAAATATGTATCAACCCCCCCCCCCAAAAAAAAAAAATTCTGAGCAAGTCTTAGATATCAATGTAGTCTAGGAAAAATAGGAGTAGGTATCAACGAATAAAGATGATATCTGATTGATACACTGAAAAATAAAATCTTCTAGTATATTTTTTACGAGAATACTAAAAAAGAAATCAAAATGAAGCCAAGCCATAAGGGTTTATTGTACATTTATAAAATATACCAAACATTTTTTTTATGAAAATTTATAATAAAAAGTGGCATCAGATTCGTAACTACAGTAAGAGGGCATTTTTTTGTGCTCAACGGACAAAAACAGAACTTTGTTGTATTAAAAATTATAACAAAAATAACTTTTTATTGTTATTAACATTATTTTTTTCTAGAGAAGTATAGACGTTACATTTTTCGCAAATGCCATCATTTAGAACTTTTTTGTTTTTTCACTAAATAATTGGCATTGATTTCTTTATAAAAACCGTAATTGTTAAACAATCTTAAAAATTGTGTGTATATTTACTTGGGAATCTATGTACAAAGCTGCTATTATGAATTTTATTTTCACACAAATTCAAAAACATATCGAGATAATCATGTTTAAAGTTTAGGGGAAAACCCTTACAATTAGTGCTATAAATTGGAGAACTTTAATCACTTTTCCAATGTAAACTTTGATTTTACGTAAAAAAATTCAACCAAGGAAGTGATCTTACGTATATATTTGTATCTTATTTTAATTTTTGACTGGACTAAACGACTCCAAATTGTAACTTTCATTCGGTCTATTTAGACAGCTGATTCACGCGATTCTGGTGAATTTTTGGAAAATAATATACAAAAATGTTTTTCGGACTTTAATTTATTTTATATATCATCATTCTTAGTGTTTTTTACGCCTTAAGACTCAATAAAAAATATATTATCATTATTTATTTATCCCCTTAAAAAAACATCGCAACACTGACGTAAATGTCGACCTAAAAGCTAGACAAACTTCAGGCTTTTGGAAAATCAGTTTTCTATTCTGAAAAAAGTTTTGAATTTGTTCATTGATCTACTAGGTAACGATTGATCGACGTGATTTAAACAAAAACTGTTTTGTTCATGTTATTTATCACTAAAAGCTGTGTTTTATGTAAATATTGTTCGTATTTCAGTATTTATTTAATGTTAAAGAAACATGCCTCAATAGATGACTAGGCCGAAAAAATCCTATCTGTGTTCAGATTTTAATTCAGACTATTTAAAGGTCCACTATTTTGTCCAGCATATAATGTGTACATTATCATGTCTTCTAAACGGAACGTCGGGATTACATATCCGACCGGGCTGTTTATAGTATAATTCTGAAATTCGCTTGAGTAAACTTGAGTAAATTGTTAGATTCTTATATTTTTCTCAAAAATTTCTTGAAAATTTCTAATACGAAACCCATTAAAAATTGTAAGTATAGTGTATACCTCTAAATAATTCGAGATACACAGGCGTATAGGATGTACGGACACGAAAATTTAGAGGAGCGAAAGAATATTAAAGACATTGAGGATGTTAACGGCATTTCCCGTAACGAAGAACAATGTCCGATGTGAAATTATTATTATTATTGTTATCGGCTCAGTGTCCTGTATACATAGTATAATATGTTCGTAAAATAATCCCATGTGTGTTCCCCGGCTAAACGGAAAAACTATATACGATATAGACCGAAAAATAACCTTCAAATCACTACGGGTATGTATATAATATCGACATTATATAACAGATACGTCCGCGCTGTTTATTACGTAAAATTGATATTTATTAACCCCACTGCAGATGCTATTACGTTATTATATGCGCTATAAAATACGTGTACGAATAACGATGTGTAAAACCTATTACGAGATTTGTGAATTACGCGTTAAAACACACCATTTTAATAGTATTATACAGGTACCTACAGTAATATTATGTTGTTCTCATATGTGTACCTATTATATGCTATTTAGACGGTGTTCGCTTGCTTGAAAATTGAATTCGTTTAACGTTCATAGCGCGTGAAAAACGACATCGTTCGCGTTCAAATGTATTTAAAAATAACGCGTTCGCATTTACAGTTTTTTAGGCGGTTATAAGATTATATGTGTTTAGAATTTTCACAAATCGATTTTGCAAAAAAATTTTATTTTCCGACAGTAGGTATTTTTATTTTTTTACATTTTTCTACGGGCTGTTGTGGTGTAAACAGCGCTATAATTTTATTTAAACATTAAGCCATTAACTTTAAATGCGTTTTTCTGAAAACTACAAAGAACTACATTCTTTGAAGTCGGCGGACAAAACATTTCGAATACTAAAGAACTGATCATAATGAGATTTGTTGTGCAGATTTTGCATATAAATATCTGGTGCATAATCGAAGGATTTGTGTGTTAGTATAGTAAACGTATAGTTTTTTTTTTTTAATTTACGAATAAATAGCCACTCCTCAAGGTATAAATCGAAGCACCCTTCACGATCCATGATTTAATTTCTAATTAACATTTTAAAATTTTCCGATTAAGCACGGGCTATTGATTGTTGGATTTTTGGATTTCTGATTTTAGACGAACTTTCTCGGATTTCACATGGTCACCATAAACCTTTTTTGAAAAATACATTTTAATGGATCAGCCATGGATTGGCTAAAATTGAATATTTTAATGTTTTGTAGAAGTTATAAATAAATTAAATGACTTTGGAAATTTTGAGAAAGTGCTTTTTTTTTAGGAAATGTATTGTATATCTTATATCTTCTCGGAAGATTAAACGAACACGATAGACGTATACTTCCACCCACTGCTACACTGAACCAAAAATCATTGGTAAAATTAATAATATGCAATAATCAAATTTTAACAAACGAATATTTGTTGAAATAATACAATTTTTATTATTTTAATGTATTTATATATTTTATATTTAATATTAAATTGATAAAAAATGTGTTTACAATAACAAATTCACAAATAAAAAAAATATATAAGTTTTAATTTAATAAAAATAATTTTTTAAATTAATACCAATTTTATTATTAAAATAAAATATGTTATTAAATTGAAAAAATATTCTGGTCAAATTCACTATTTTGATTAACCAATGGGCGTTCATTCATTCTTCGAAGAAGAAAAAAAAACACAAAATATTTGTTAATTCAAATGAATTTGTATTCAATTAGACAATTTTACCCAAGACATTGAAAAAAGGTAATGTTAAATCAATAATACGTTTTGTTATTTGACATGTTAAATTAACAAATACTTTATTTCTAAATCAACAAACATTTTATTGGACGTATATTAACAACCATATTATTAAATTAATCTATATTTTTATTGAAATCACAGATATATTTGGTTCAGTGTATATTATCCAGATATATTTTAATATTTAACGAAAATCCTATACCTACTTAATACAATATATAGACGCTCACGTCCACTGATTTGAACATTTTAATATTTTGTTCCCTGGACGTGTTTAGCAGCTAGACCCGAATGGACAGAAAAATTGCGTACACGATTATTTCGTTTCGGTTACTTATTTATCGGATAATAATTTATAATATACTGTATCTTGTAATTATTTACGTGAATCACGTTAATTATGTCATGGCCCAGGTTCCAGTAAAGTTATTAAAGCCGTCGTACGGACGTTATATGTACGTATACGTTAGTTATATACACATTTAATTAATTATTTACGGCATTGTACCTACTGATGTGTTTTTAACGTCAAAACACAATACACTGTAGAGCTTATAATATTTGAATAAGTACTGCGACGTTTCTCGGGTAGTTTGTGCGAGAGCCTTAACCCAACTCGGAAACCTCACATTTATGGTTTATCTTGGAATATAGTCCTCCGAGCTCCGCCATTGTTGTGGACGAACGGGGGTCGTTCAGAAAATAAAAAATTAAAAAATAACCACTCCGCCGGGTCTTTTGATATTAGAACGATTTAAACAAATATTGGTAAAAATACAGTTTTACGGTACGAAACCCAATATATGGATGTCAGTTCCTAAACGGTACTATATTCCGTATTTCCGTGTATAAACGAACCGATAATATTAATATTAGATTGGACTTTTAATTGGGAAGCATTAATGCCCGGAGATGGGTGAGAGCTGATCGTTTACCAACCTCGCTTCTTGGAGGAAAAAAAGGTTAAAACATCTTATATAGAGTGATAGAAATTTAGGATTTGTATAAGATCATCACTGACATTATCACATGTTATCATAAGGTTTATTGATCATTTTGAAATTTTTAATAATATATATACAAAGGTACATATGATGTTTATTTATATATTGTAACATATTCATTATTTAATAAGTTTTTATATTAATTATATTTTTGTTTTTTATTTTACCTATTAATTAATTTAGTATTTATTATTTATATTGATAATAATATTTTATTTTGTTTGTTGACATGTTAGCAATAACTCAGTTCAATTTCATTTTAAGGTATTCTTTTTAAAATAATCGTGATCAGTCATTTTTAAAGTAATTTTATAATCAAAATATAAATTGTTCCTATATATACAATGATATAGTAATATTATAATTTTATTTAAAAAATTCAAAATCTGTTATTTTTAACAAAAAATTTGATGGCAGTAAATATATTTTACAACGATTCCAACATTTATTTTCAATACATCTTTGAAGTATTTTTTTTTTGTCCCTAATATCAATTGTTATTATTATTATACTATATTATAATATATCCCGATAAAAATTCATATTTTTTTTAAAAGTTATTAAAATGAATTTATTATTTATTCTTATAATTTTTTTTTTTTTTATGTTAGTTTTATTAATTTTATAAAAAAATATTCATAATTTCGTAAACTTTAAAAATTTTATTGAAATAAATTATCAAAACTCTGCATGAGTTTTTCCAATAAAATTTATTGAAAAAGTCAGACTCAAAAAAGTTTGTTTTGGATTATTTTACAAAAAAACATTATTCTTTTATTATATGTTTTTTTTTTTTTTTTTTTGAATTTATAAATATTTGATAATATGCAAATAAAACATTTTAAAATTAACATTCTAAAACATTTTCTTTTATTGATTATTTAGTTTTAAACAAAAATTGTAAAAATAATTACAACAATCGCATTTGAAATAATATATAAATTGTTAATAATATTGTTATATTTTCTTTTCATATTAAATTAATACTGTACATAAACATTGAGCGAATTTGTCAATGAAGTGGGAACCATCTGATTCTCAAGAAATATTTTTATTTGTTTTGTATATCTTTAGATTTATTGTAAATTTTGATTAGGTATACATCTACTAGTATGTCGTATATTACAGACCATAACCCCCAGTTTTTATATACGTTCATGCGTAGCCTATGAATGGCGTCTTGGCACATCGTCATATGAAATTTATTTAACAAAACGGTTTTTTATTTTAACTAAAACGTTTTGGCTATGGTCCAAACTGTGGTTCTTTTTGTATGGAAAAAAAATGCATACATAAATTTTATTACAAAATAATTTCTTGGGTGATTACGCAACGATTCAACCAAACACTGCATTATTATTATTAGTAGTAAATATATCAATTTCTCGTGGGTCACTCTGTTTGTTTTTGATGTGGATAAGCCAATTATAAATTATCTGTGATTTTAAAACATTATCTTGTTCTTCATAGAGGTCAGTCTGTTAAGGTTTAACGATTAATCATTGCAACTCGTTCGAACGCAGTAGGTGGGTGTTTGGATTATAGTAAGTATATTCACGATATTAATTTTTTTAAAAGGCAAACAAACAATAAAAATAAAAACCAAATGCACATCATTATAATAATATTATATACTAGTATTTACATAATATATAAATGTATATTTTTTAATATTATAATTTAGGGTATATTATAATATATATTTACACAAAATGGAAATTTCATTATATTAGAAACACACACACACAAACACAATGGGAATAAACAATAAACAGAGTTAAATCGAAAAACAGTAGAAGTACGATAAAGCCGTGGTAATTTCAAAATCGTAAATAATATATCCGGAAAAATCAATCACGCGAAAAAAGATGAGATTCGTTTGAAAAAATATGACAGGACGTTATAGTGCTTAACCTATTGGACCGGTTAAGTCGAATAATGTCTGATCATGTGCAATTGAATAAATAAAAATACTCTCTGTTTGAGCTATACATATATACGTATGTTTGGTTGGAGTGAAAATATTTAAAATAAATGCAAAATGTGCAAAAAAAAAAAAAAATAAAAATATACAATAAAAACAAAAAACTAAATTATATTTTATATTATTTATGACGGTAAAATAATATTGAGTTTTATAAGTTTAAATAAAGGGATCAACTATTAGGGATGATATTAACGATAACTTCTGTCGATCGGTTATTTTCTATATATTATTAAATCTTCGTCCTTGCGGGATATTACTATTTTGACACACAAATCCCGCTGTTTACTTACGGTTTTATAATAATAATACATTTTTGTACACGAAATTCAATTTATGTTCATTGGTGATGGTGTAGGGGTAGGTGGAAAGGGAGGGGAATTTAGAGAATAATGGGAGGGGGTAGAATTCCTAATTTCATTCGGTACGAGGCAAACGTTTCAAAGGATCGGGACTGTATATATATGCAGCTGCATCAGCTACCATCGGAGCGACTAACGAAATTACTCGTGTTATCCGATTACCCGTCGTTCATGAGAAAGTCATTTTCTTCTCATTTCTGCTCCCTCAGATTCATAAACAAAATTTAAAAACGAGTAAAAAAAAAAAAGAAAAAAAAATGATAAATCTATTAGCACGTTCGACGTTATGTACGGTATTTTCTATTTATCTACATCAATTATATTATATTTAGAAATAAAATATTCATTACAACAGGGATATTAATTTGCATGAAAACATAAAACGATTTAAGGAGGCTGAAATGGTTTGAAAAATATGTCGTACAAATAGGAATTTCAACGCGGATCGATAACAAAAGACTTAGAGGTAAGACGGATTAAAATGTTTAAAATGGATTTCCTTTCATTGACTTGTTTTACATTAGTTTCATCGAGGAAATTTTCAATATTACAAAAATTACTCTTTTATAATGAAAATGTCTTCTTTTTTTTATTCATTAATAAAAATTCCACCGATTAAAAAAGTTAAGTAAATATGTTAAGGGGAAATATCCGATTGAATTACTTTAAAAAAATCTGTATAAATATAAATCTATGATGGTATACTTTTTTTTGGATTATGATGGAATCATTGCAATTTAATATCGTTGTTTCAGTGTTTGAAATGTTAGAAGCTTGTGTAATTATTGGGGGACTTAATTTCGGTCCACTTACGAGTTATTTGGCGCTAAGTGGCCAATAAATTAAAATATTTTAAAACTTATTTTGATCACAGAGCATTCAATAACTAATATATTTTAATTCTGAAAAATATTTCTAATTAACAATTATGATTTCAAAATACGTTTAAATCAATATACTTAGTATCTGTCGTGATATTTAATTGATATGTAGATACTATTTTGAGATCATAGTAATAAAACCAAATTATTATTTAATGAATAATTAAAGAATTTTAAAATAACCTCTTTTTTTTTATCTGGATACATATTAAGTAATCAATTTCAATATTGAGTTTAATTCTTAAATTGAAAACAAATATAAGTCGTTAATTATTTGACAAGAGATTGTTCCGATCTATTTTGAATCAAAATGTCTTCAATTACATTTTTAAAAACCACATCGATTTTAAATTTTAAAAAATGCACTTACACTTAAACGCACATTGTCAATATTATAATATCTACATTTTGGGTATAATGTCTAGATTCAACTAGAATTTACATCTTTGGAATTTTCAAATTCCTTGACGTTCGGGCATGCTGTAGTGATCTAATGATCTTAAAATACTTATAATACTAATATATACTACTATAGGTACACTAAATCCTTAAATTCTACCAAAAAGTATTATCATTTGTCGATTTTTCGTATTAGTTAAGGTTAGTTTTTTACATATTTATTACGTTTTTAATAATTTTGATAAAATGTCAAGTATTTTGAACATTATATTTTTTTTTCAAAAACGTTGGTAGATCGCATATTTTTTGTGACTGAAACCAATTAATTTCACGTATTAAGTGCGTTTATACTGAAAACCATGAAATCTTGGAGGGATTTGACAGAATGCATACCTTAAGTATGTAGGCGTGTAAGTATATATCTTGCAGTGGTAGAAAATAGATCACTGTCGTGGTCCAGGCCGGTCGAATAGAGCTAAGTGTTTGCGAGGGTAAATGCTCGTAGATAAATGACCACCTCGAGCCCTTTCCAACACACTTGATACACATGTTCTGGTATATATTGTTCTAGTCATCGTACGATAAGTAATGTCAAGGAAAATTTTCTTAGATGAACCTAATTAAGAACGAAACAAATATGAAGTAATATTTATTTCCTCCTAAACTATGTAGGTAAGTTTTCGTACGAGTAAAGTAATTCTCAGATTTTGAAGATTTTATGTGTATGTTACATATTTTTCCAACAAAACATATAATTCTAACAATTTTGAGTATATATTTCTATATACTATAAATATAGTATATATATTTTATATTATGTGTTTTTTTGAAATTATTTTTTATAAGACTATATACTTCATAAAATAATATTATAAACACATTAAGTTCATATACACAGAGATAAACATTTTCGGTAGCTTTTCTATTTTATCAAGCCCTTTAAGATACTATACAGTATATTATTATATATTTAGACATATAATATATACGGAGCTCTGCGGATACTCTAAACCGAAAATTGTCTAAAATAAAACGAAAATCTATACATTTTAGCTCGACATGCCCTGAAAAGTGTCGGAGCTGGTGTACTATATTATTATAAACGTACGATTCGCGATATATTTACTCGTCATTCGGTACGAATAGATCTCGAGTGAGTGTATAATATATACCTACGCGTATACCGACAACGTCTAAAAGTGTTTTTGATAAAAAAAATAAATAAATAAATAAAAACAAAAACCTACTCGTATTATATTATAATATATCGTCGTATAAAATCGATAGTATTTACCGAATATACACTGAAATCGGATCGACGACAGCTGCTGAGTACTTCATACTGTAAGTATATATATAATATATATACGTGCACCCGAGTATAGTTTTCGGTTTGGTTGTATATTATATATGTAAATCGTACGACAAAAAAGACCTTTTTTTTTAACGTCACATGTGTTAACTCCAACGAGATTCTTTTAAAATGTATACTTATATATTGTAGTCTAGGAAACAAAAAAAAATGTTAGTATTTATTTATCTGGTATTAATAGACAAAAAAAAATTTCTGTCTAAATATCCAAAATTGTAAAATTATAATTTTTTAGAATTTACTTGTAAAAATTATTTCTTAAAATGAATTGTTAAATTTTTATTTTATTAACTGAATATATATATATATATTATATAAAATATGTAAGTGTAAAATACAATATAAAGTACCTATAGTGTCACTTTTTATATTTTCAACTTAAATACATAAACACAATCTACACATCCAAATGCATTTGAAGACAAAGTGCAGTAATTTCAAAATGAAAATCATCCCGGGTAATAGACAGCAGCAAAATATGTGGGCTTGTAAATGAAATAGTAAATTTGTTATTGGCAAAAGTAATTTAAGTGATTAATCTTGAACTATTTTCCTTGTGATCTATTGGTTATTTTCAATGAACAAAATTCTTATAAATTGGTGTAAGTTATTTAGAACTGTTAAAGATTAAAGAAATATAAAGAATTTCATCAACTTTACTTCAGAAATATTTATTAATAACACCATATACCTAGCAACATTTGAATTGGCTTCCAGTAAGAACTCTGACTTAAGAATTTATTTCACCATTTCTAATCGTATATTTTGTTTTTTGAATTCAGAATATATAGGTAATTAAATAACCGGTATGTGATAACTGATTACTGATAATCAGAGCTATAGAAACAGGTTGGAAAACCATTTGAGGGCGGTGTTGTGGAAGAAAAGTTCTTCTGGTAATTACTTCATTTATTGGTACAGAAACGCAATATTAGGTACTGATCACCGTATTATTATTACCATGATTAACCGTATAAATCATAGTCGATTGATAGACTACGATGTGTACAGAGGGAAATATTCCCCCCGGACCCCACCAGTCGGCTACTTTAAGTGACCAAATATTTTATTATAAAATTGCCTACACATTTTACTATTGGCATGTATTTAACATAGGTGTTTAAGTTGATAATATATACAATTTATATTCAAGATTAAAATTATAAAGATTTTTTAAAAATTCGAAATCAGACATTAACTAACCTGCAATAAAATTAAAATTTAACATACTTTAAAAAATGCAACGACCATTTATATATTAACGAATCATTAAATCCGCTAAGGGTCTTTTAAAAGTTTAAAGATAATTTATGCAATACAGCAACAATAGTATAGGTATATTTGGTATGAAAATGTGCATTTCTATTTTAAATAAAAAAAAAAATTTAATTAATCCACATTATGCAAATTGTAAAAAAAAAAATGTCTGATTATTTTTTTTAAAATTACAAGTACATTTCTTTTCTGTAGACCGATGTTTTAAGTTTTGTTGTATCAAATTTAACACTTATTAAAAATATTATCTACTTTACGTGTATTTTTAAAAAAGAATGTTTTTATCACTGGAGTTTAACACTGTTCCATTGAGATGTTTAAAATAAAGATTTTTCTTGGGCCAGCTATTTAAAAAAATTACAATCGACTACAAGTATAAACAGGATAAAGTACGGAGATAATACATAATTTTCAATAGTATGTTGTTATTGAGGATCGAATTCTTCACTGTCGTGATATTATCATCGGAATATCAGTTTCCAAAAAAAAAAAAAAAAAAAAATGTGCAAACTATTCGACATAATTCTATTTTTTTTAAATATTTTAATCATATGGGAATGACTACAACATATAATATATTTATAAAAAAAATAAGTCTAACAAAGTTCAGTAATATTATTTTCAATGCGAAAGTTAAATTTACCAAATTCTCACCATTTTTTGAACGGCGGCCATTCGTGTAATTTAAACGTCAAAAACACAAAAAAATGGAAAATATGCTATGCGAACTTTGACCGAATTAGAAATAAATTGTTTGTTAAAACACTTTTGTTATAACTTTCATGACAGATCGATCTTTAACGCTTTAATTTTAAATAAACTACTTTATCACGTTTAATTATTCCAGAACATTTGTATTCAATCCAGTTAATTAAAATTGAGTGCAAATGATTTTTTTCTAGTCACATTATTTTCAATTTATCTGTGAATATTCAAGAAACTAACGTACACCTTAACGCAATTATTTATATTATTAATATTAAATGGTCCATTTTATATTATATTTAGATATATATCGTGAAAACATAGTTTGTTTTACTATATTTACAAATTGCCATCAACTCCATTTGCATATTTTAACTTAAAAACGATTCCGAAAAGTTCAATAACGTCATACACTTAACTATATGGATGTTGCATACTGTCGAAGATTTCGGTTGTCTTTCAAGAAAAAAAAAAACCACAATTGTTTTAAGTTGGAAAAGAGACAAAACAATATCTCTATCTGAGAAAAATGAAATAATTAATAAGGGTATAAATATATTTTTTTGTTTTTATTCAAATGGAAGTTCTTTTTACCGTTTTTATACAATTTCTAAGTAGTACACGTGCAGAACATAGACACGATTTTTTCTGTGAGGATTTTTTTTCACGGTTTTCTTTTTTTTCCTTTTATCCACCTGGTAAAATAATTATTTAATTTCTCAGCTGCACATCCTTCAAAATCGTACTTTTCAATTTATCCCCGAGGTATCTGTAAAAGCACTAAACTTTAAAACAATTCAAGTATACAATTTCTTTTATTATTTTTATAAGTATTTAGATTATATTATCATTAAATTTTATTCTATTCTTTGTTTTTTTGAAATAATGAGATGACTGTTTTATAATTTGTTGTACATTTTTTCAAAATAAGTGTCTGAATCCAAATAATAAACAGTTTAAATTTGAAATGAATAGTGTATTATATATTTTTACCTAGAAAATTATAATAATCTTATCTATAACTTAAGATAACGACGAATCTATGTTTCATTATTGTGTAAGAGGTAGTTTTTTTTTCTTAAAAACAAAAAAGATTTATTATATTTATTAATATTTTACAAGATATATTATAGAATTCATTCATATATATAAGTGTGAAGTCAGTTTTTCTATTAAGAATATTGTAGATGAAGATTTAAAAATCACGTTATTGCCTAGTTATAGATACCTATACAACTGTAAATGCCCAATATAACTAGAGGAAGCAAGTCGAGCCCGATAATTTTTCTAAGACTGATATTCTTGTCTACCTTTTTCTTGGATACTTGATTGTATATATTTAAAGTTAGAAGCCAGATATTTACAATGATTTAAAAATAAAATACAAATGGTCAATATATATATATATGTATATAGTTAAAAAAGTTTACACATTAATTATGCTAAAAGAACTTTTTACTTATTTGTTTTCCTATATTTATTTATATGAATATTATACGCTAAATGGAAATTTCCAGTGTAGAAGTATAAATATAAACTAAATTTTAAAATATAAATAATAAAATTAATATGAAAATAAGTAATACATATATAAATATTTTTAATACAATTAAAGGTAGAACACGCACGCACACACGTATATAAATTATATATATATATATATATATATATATAACAATCAATATAGGTACAGAGCTGAAGACTCGAAGTATATGATAAAAAGTATGCCTTTTACTATACGAAGTAATGTAAATGGGAATAGTAAAGGGATGATTATGACGTATGAAATTAAAGGGAACTTAAAATAAATCTTTGAAAAGGTCTAGAACATCCAGAGAACCCTTCAATGTAGTCCTAATCAAATTTTGGCTACTATCAATATGGCGAGACGAGTGGGCTTGAATTTTAAGAAATGCACAGATATAGGAGTAGTTATGAGAGGGTGTAGGTAACTTGATAACATAGCCTGTGAAGGCTAAAAATCTATTTTGAACGCTTTAAAGCCGATTTTGGTCTGTTGTGAGGAAAGAGTGTCAAACAATAACTCCATATTTCAATAAAGATTTAACTACAACGAAATATAAAATACGAAACAAAATAAAGAAGCAAACATTTTACAATTCCGTTTATTAAGGCCTAAAATGCTTAATAATGCTTTACCTACAGTAATGTCAATGTGATGCTCAAGGTGAAAGTGTAATAAATCCCGAAAACTTTAATGCAAATTTATATACTTTTCAAAATGTCAAAAATTTTTATCACGATCAAACTCGTTGTTTTTAAAAGGCAATAATTTATTTTGTACACATGTTATTAGGAAGAAGCAAAGGAATCAGTATCTGAAAATGATTATTATCAATGTTTATATGGTGGCAGGGTGATATTCCACAGTAACTTAAACAATGATAATAAAATAAATTATATAATTTAATAATAAAATAACCACCTATTTTTTATAGCATGTGTATGATTCGTAAATGAAGTTAACTAATATTGTTATGTGTGTAGTGATAGACGAGTTTTGTATATTCAATATTTCGTAAAATAAAATACAGTATCTAAAACTTAAAACAGGAGAAAAATAATTGGTGACGGTGAAATCAACGTCAAAAATGAAAATTATTAGTCCAATTTTTTGTTCACAAAAGATTTTTTCAATTTGTTCATGGTCAAAATGTTATCACGTGAATATCGTCCAAGTCACTATTTAGTGCCAACTATTTATCTCTGCCATTATTAATATTTCATTATTTTCAGTAGTTTCCTTTTATACGCAGAGGTGAACCATGGAGAAAATGGAAAATGGGACAATTACCTGTAACTATCAAGAAATTCTTTATCCCTATCATCAAGAAAATTGTAGGGATAAAAAACTTTTTCAAGAAAATCTTTAAAAAAATGATTGAATTCCGTCATGGTTAAACCAATTATCGGTTTGACATTAACATTATCATATAATAATTGTATATTATTACTATACTTTATGAAAGATTATGTTTGTTTCCTCAAATATCGATATTAGGAACCAAGGAGGAATTTATCCGTCCGTCTCCTTGGTGCGTGCCATATAGAATAACGTATAATCAATATTATGTTTTCGAAAATATTTAAAACATTAAAAATGTTGTTCACTTTTGGATTTCACACTATAAAAAATACGTTTTCATACGTGTGTGGTGAAAAAGAGTGGACGAAAGTGGTTAACTAAAAATTTTCTCGAACAGTTGGAAAATCCCGGTTTTGCCACGCACACGTGGCACATGTACTAAATGATTGCCAATAATAATTATTTAACTCCGAGTACGTTTACGCGCGACCGGCCATCAGTGTGCCGGTAGTGTGTGTGTATGTATGTGTTTGTGTGTGTGTATGTGTGTGTG
Organism: Pemphigus obesinymphae; assembly: GCA_025469235.1. Classification (NCBI taxonomy): domain Eukaryota; kingdom Metazoa; phylum Arthropoda; class Insecta; order Hemiptera; family Aphididae; genus Pemphigus; species Pemphigus obesinymphae. Next base: position 25,526 of record JAIPRL010001363.1, on the reverse strand, counting down.
TATGTGTGTAGAAATGGTCTAACGAGTGGGGTAGTCGATGGTTTTCAAGACGACCGAACAATGGGAAACTGGCGACCGTCCAAATGGCGAAGGGAGCCAATACGGTTATAAGAGGCGGCATGTGTGTGAACGTGATCAAGAAACGATGCTCACGCAAGAAACGAGGGGTGAGATTTCGAAAAATCTTCCGTGGGGTCCGGAAAAATATTGAATTGGAAATTTACAACATCGTACATATGCTCGTGTCCTTCGCGAATGGGCCGAACTGTTTGAATGAAAACGAAACGATATATGAGCAGTCGAGTCTGGAAAATCGGCATTTTCCCACGAGCATATCTAAAAATCGTAACGATTAACGTTCCAGCTATATAAATGGTACTGATATTAAGGTTTACTCTTATAAAAATACACATAGCCCGAAATGCGTAACTATAGCAGGGGTTGGAACCGTACCGAAAAGAACCGGTTTCGGAACCGGAACCCTCTGATACCGAAACCTTAACCGGAACCCAAATTTAATATTTGTAGACACTATAACCGAACCCGGAACCGATATTATCGATTAATCATTTTTCGATATTTTTCAGTTCCGATAAATCCTAATTTTATGACCTATTTATCTTCTTGTCACGATAAAAATGTAATTCTCAATATATGGTGAATATATCTTTTAATTATTATAATATAACATTATATTATTATTATAACTCATTACAACTCAGTTTTAGAAAAACTAAATCAAATTATTTATAAAATACCTATACTAATTTGAGAAAGTGTACCCTATATTCCTATCCTATTACCATTGTGTAAATTAGCAGCATTTTATGTTATAATACTATTAAGTAAAAGGTACTTATGGTTTTTGCAAATTTAAGAAAAAACGTAAGAACCGGTTAAAACCGGTATTAACCGAAACCGAAACCTCAGTTTTATGTATTGAAAAACCGAAACCAAAAAAATCATTAAGGTTCCAGTCTCTGAACTATAATCGAGACACGGGTAGCTCTTTGATCGCGTACTGAGCAAATGATACAATACTAAAACTGCATTAGATTATAATCATATAATATTTTATATTATGCAGATAAGAACGGTAATTTTATATTGCAATCCTACAAAAATACTCTTAACAATACATTAATTAACGTAACATGGTTATTTTTGTAGTGAGCTATACTTGATAATATTCTTATCGTCAGAATAAAACAAATATCCTTCCAATATACCTAATAACAATTTGAAGATAATTAAAAGTGTCTACGGGGGAAAACCTTATTTTATCTTTAATTTCGTGTGAACAATATTATTAACAAAATTCTATCAAAAGAAAACCCGTTGTATTATTAATGTTCTACTCGTTTTATAGAATAAATCATTGTCTTTAATTTAATACTAACATAATTAATGAATACAACTTTTATGAGATAGCTACGAAAAATATAAAAAATGTCTCGTATTCAACATGAAATATCGTTCGCCCAAAAAGTCGACAATTTTTAATTAGCCGTTTTTCATTCTCAGCTGACGATACAAGTGGCCGCCAAAAAATGAATATTCCTCGGCCGTTCTAGATCCTCTCCCAGTCATTTGACGGTAAAAACATTTCCATATTATAATATATTATAATTTCGATTTGATTCGCGTATTACAGATTACAGTACGATCGCACGTCCGCGATGATTAGCGTCAGCTCGTTGGGGTGTACCTAAAGCTTATGACACCTTCCACGGGTTTTTCGTCCGCCATTATAAATGTTGTCGCGAACGGTCATTGTACCGGCGCGATTTCGGTGCCGGAACGTGTGTTAATTCAAAAACAAAAAGCAGAAGAAAAAAAAAAGGTAAAATAAAATAGCGGTTAAATGTGAAATAAGAACGAACGAAAGTTTTCTACGGTGAAAGTTTTTCGAGTTGAGATACACACGCACGTCGTATACGTCCCGACGAGTGCGCCTCCCTCCGTCCGTCCGTCCCCCCACCCGTTATACTTATGACCGGACGTACCGTTCTCGCACACCCACACGGATTTACACAAATATACGCACACATATACACTGAAACGCACGTACACGTACACTAAACGCACGCACACGAACGAACAGACGAACTTTCGTACAGCCCGCGCAGGATCCCGACGGCGGCGGCGGCGGCGGTTAATTGCTCGAAAAGCATCTTTTTCCCGGTACGGCCAGACCCTACCCCCCTGCTGCTGCTATCGTGTGCCCCTTCAACGGAGCAATCGAAAAACAACACGCACACGCCCCACGTACGCCATACGGAATGCGTTTAGTCGAAAAACCTGAGATTTATCTCAACGGCCGAGGGCAAAACGTTCCAAAAACGTTCGAGTGGCCGAAGAAAACCGATTGGCCCATCTCTTTGCCGTCTCTCACGCAAGCTATACACGAAAAACCTCCCCGAAGTGTTTTTATATATATATATATAAAAAAAAAAATACATTTATATATATATATATATATGTATATATATGTATATACATATATATATATATATCGTTATTATTAGACGAAAAACCATTTTCTCGACTTAAATACTGTTCATTTCCACCGATGACAATACGCGAGTTTTATCGGTTTGCCAGGTTTTATATGGGAAATTTAAACGAAATGTTAACAGGACGTCGTATTCGCCGTGTTCGCCGTCTCCGTCCGGCCCACTGATAAAATACGAAATTCACTTTCGGCGTGTACGTACTTTGCCATTTTTAATATTCGAGCAAACTGATCTATGGCCATATTTATGTCTATGTGGTGGGTATAAGCGTGCACGGTGAAAATCAAAATGTATTAATATCTACACATGAAATGTTTGCCTTTAAAGACAAATTTTAATTTGGAAATATGGATACGTTTTTCTCAAATTATACCAATTATCAATAACGCATTAACAATTATACTTGACCAAATACTTGATCATTACTTTTCATCGCTTGGTTCAAAATTCTTTGAATGGGTAAGCATTCATTTTCTTTTAGTTTGGTATCCATGCAGCTTTCATTAATAGATTAGGAACAAGAATTGCAGAATTTAAAATCGAACGCACTCTTCACATGAATTTCAATAAATTTTGAACCAGGCGAATTTTGAATATTTTTTAAATTAAAATATTCAAGTATATAAAAATTAGTTATTCCCATGTTATTACCATATTCAATTTCATACTTATGTGATATAACTCTTTTTGCATTGAAGAAAATAAAAAAAAAGGGATAGATTAATAATTAACGTCGCAGAGGAGTTAAGATTTGCCCCAACCGAAATGTCGCCACGTATAAATATATTGTGTAAGAAACATTAGTCTCAAATTTTACACTAATTGCTCTTTTCTTTAAAAAAAAAAACAAAATTATACAAATGTTATTCTGTTTAAAACTTAAGATTTAAGAGATATGTTTAAGACAAATATACAAATGTATAATTACTATATATTAAATATTAATACCTATTCATTACATTTTTATATTACCAATTAAAACTAAATATTAAATATTACCCATTCATTTACCCTTTTATTTTATGGTGTGTCGCAAAGTATGAAATATTTTAATAGTGTGTCACCGTAATACAAAAGTTGAAAAACACTGATATACACAATAGAGTCGTATATTTTCCAAAATTTATATTTTAATGAAAAATATACCTATTTAAATTAATGACTACTAAAATATTTATATCTATTTACAAAATGAAAATTTGGAAATAACGCTAACGTTACAGCATATATATTGATCTCGTTTATACATTTGATTATAAGTAAATTTACTTTAATATTAAAAATTAAAATTAAATTCGTGATGAAAATGCTGAAAATAAATGACGTTCTTTTAAGGGATTTCGATGCACGTATTTTCTAAGGGGTTTTGGTTTGGCAACTTTTAAACTCGTACTGGTTTGTATTTTTGTTGCATAAGTTATAAATCATCATTAGTGTGAGTGTGCATTAGTTATTATATTGTTGCTTGCATGGTCCTCACGCACAAGAACAAGTCAGCATAAACACGCGTCTATCGAATAATTATTATATTTTGTAATAAACATGCAATTACATTTCCATAATAATATTGTTGTTTTTTGTATAAGTTTAGACAAATAATACACTTGAGAAAAACTGAAGATGAAAATTTAAACTCTGTTTAAATTATTAATGTACCAGATGGATATTAAATTTAATCTATATGGGTGATTATAGTGGTTTTAAATTCATAAAAAATAAAAATTATAATCGTTTGTTTTTATTTAAAAATAATAATCTGGTAAAAACATAATAACTAATTCACAACTGTTTTCAAAATTAAAACAGAACTAGTTTAATACCGTTCATTTATGGAAATAACAAGACCATTAAAGCACTTGAAAAATCTACTATCGAAAACTGAACAGTAAAACGATTAAAACACCCAGGGCTTAAAACCGGTAATCGGTTTATCCCGAAAAAACTTTTTTTTATTGAGAACCGAAAACAAATTTCCAGTTTATTTATTTTTTTTAATCTTTGGAATGGTCATTACTAGCTGGTAATCGAAAATTATATTTTAGGTTTTTAACATTATTATAATACATCATCATTATAATAACATAATTTTGCTAAAAATGATTATCAAATGAAAGGAAAAATATTTATTTAAAAAAAATTAAAATAAAAAAAAAAAAAATTGTTTAAATTGCTTAAAAATTTATATTTGTTCACATTTTTTTTTTTTTTTTTTTGCATTCTTGGTATTGGCACCAAATTAAATAAGAGAACTTTGTTGACTTTTTGTCAGTGAGAAAAATAGTATTGCCTGAATATCATTATATTATATATATTTTACCTTGTGTATGTAATACTAGGTATATAGAGTTATAGGCTAAGCGAACAGAATAGTAGAAGTTCATATTCCAATTTATAATACACGTCTATTGAGCTTTTGTATGTAGTTGGATACAAAACGAAAAACTAAATATTTAAGGCAATTTAAATGCAACAAACACATAGGTGTATGGCAGGTAGAACAGCGATTCAAATTTGATTTTATATCAATAGTATACGTAACACGTAAGCGTGAAATATAGGATTTCGAAAAAATATGTCATGCACTCACAGTCACCACATACGACCAACACGCAATTTATTGTAAACGAAAATCGAATGAATGGGCACACTTTTAATACGATCGTATACCGAACCCGCGGTGTAAGTATTTATGCTTTTTTCTCTAAGGGGTCGGTGGAAATGAAAAAAAAAAAATAATTACAATTCCGTGCACATTCAACGAGAAAAAAAATTAACTTATATTATCAAATAAATGCTCGTTTATTATTGAGTTTGACAAGAAACCAAATAAATTTACATTAATTATTCGTTTAAAGAAAAAAAAAAACTTTGTGTTCAAGTTTCAAATTGTAGCTAGTATAACGATAAATGATTGTATTTCCAATTCAAAAACAACAAGTTTAAAAATACAAGTAAACAAATTTTATTTTACAGAGTTTTCCGAAAACTTCAGGGAAATTTAAAAAAATATCCTCTACAGTGCGTAAACATACCATTTTTGATCGATTTCCCTACTGGAACTCGTGTACCGTACACGAAACGAAACTTTTTGAGCAAGTTTACTTCCCGGAAAAAAGAACAACTACTTTAATGTAAGGATGTATCATTTCTCTTTTCATTCGAAATCTTCAAAAATCAAAATAAAATAAAACCACGGCCCATTCCATGGAAAAATATTCATAAATTTCAGGAGTAGTGAAAATGTTTAATAATACTTAAATTACATAATTTATAATACAATGACCAATTTACTCCAATAATTGAAAATGACAAAATATCCGTTTGCGCAAAATGTATGTACCTACATACCTACATACACGCTCATACAATGTAAAAATGTATAAAACATTTATGTCGCATCTATTAACGAGCTTGCTCCGCTCAAATGGATAACTTAATTTAAAAATATTCCCCGATTTGTTATAAAATACCTCGTTGAATATTTCATAGGTAGGTCTTGGAATTAACTAAGCACAAGCAAAGCAACAAAAATTAATTTTTATTAAAAATTTTTAAATTTGGTTCATGTATATTCAATGACATTGAACTGAATTATAGTAGTTATTTTTGCTTAGAATGTCCAATAAATGTTTAATGATATTAACGATTGTTATTTTATTATATATTATTAAAATAACAATTTTTTTCATACAATTTTTAAAAAAAATTTTACTTTATTTGATTAACATATAAAATCATTTAAACAAAAGTGAAATTAATTGATAGTAATTACATTTTTTACTTAAAATTGATAAAAAAAAAAATTTATAATATAATTAGAACATTTTAGAAAAATTTACTTCATAATGAAGTTAAGTTAATTTATTAATAAACGATACAAGTTTATGTACAAAAAATGAACTATGGTCCGTGAACCAATTTCAATTATATAATTTAAATTACTTCATATTTTAAATGAACTGTCTGAGGTCTGGTAAAAGGTTAAATTAATACATTAATAAAAACAAAATTTTAAATCCTGGTTACGCTCATTTAAAAAAACCAAAAATAATTTTATAAAACATAATGTTAGAATGTATTGGTTGTGTGTGAAGGTCGAATGGAATTCTAATAAGATGAATTCTATATACAGGGTTGTGGAGTATCAAAGATACAATTGTATCTTGTATCTAGTTTTTTTTTTCAGTATCATGTATCTTTTTAGGCGAAAAAATACAAGATACATCTAATGATAAAAAATCTAATTATGTAACCGGTAATTAAATTTAATATTTTTTTTCTTCCTATCTCATACCTATTATAAAAATTTGATACAAAAAATATATTTTGATATTTGTTGTTGTTTGTTAATATTGACGCCAACTCGCGATTCATCTAATTTAGATTTTCGTTCTTGAGTTTTATTATACTGTTACGTCACGAAATGATAAAAATATACAATATAAATGTATAATCATATGTGAAATAAACTTGAGCACTTGTGACTGAAATACTATAAAATATTACCTATTATTGTTATTTTAAAATATTTCAAATGCAAATTATTTTCTATATAATAGGTAATTTCTTGAATCATTTAATATTTATTTAAATTTATTTCACTCTCCTATAAAATATGTTGATACTTATGTAGCTGTATAGGTACAGTGTTTAAAAAATACACATACATGTACATTTTTATTTATATAATTCAATAATGGGATTTATTTTATTTGTATATTGTTATTAATTTATATTTTGATAAAAATTTAACACAATGAACGTATTTTTTTTTTTAAATTGTAATAGTAACTATAATTTTTGTACTATAAAATAATAAAAATATTATCGAGAGTATCTCGATCTTCTATGTACATTGCTACTTGTATCTTGCATCTTTTCTAGAGAGGAAACGTATCGTGTACTTCGTATCAAGATACCCAAAACGAATGTATCATTTATCACGTATCAAGATACAGTTCTTATAGTATCTTGCCCAACCCTGACCTATATGGTTAACCGAATGGTTACGGTAGGCATTGGATGTATACCGTAATTTGGATGGAATATGTGAAACAACGAGGGTCAAAGTACCGGAAGTCCAGGATTCAGGGACTAAAATTGTGGGCAGTACGACACAGTTTGTGTAATACGAAATGTTAAGTGTGTAGTACGAAATTAAAAAGTGTGTAGTGGATTTATTCTCTGTATTATGGCATTTGTTTTTAATTTTACATATTTTTATTAAATTATTTTATTTCAATATATTTAAAAAAAAGTTCCAACATGTATCATCAGCAAAATCTAAAATACCAACAAGTGTTCAGCAACACATTATCAACTATTGCAGCCTATCCTGTATTTCATGTATGATAAAGGTACTTTTATCATCAGAAAAAAAAATAAATAAATAGTCTATTCATGTGTTAAATAGGTATGTAAAAACCCGAAATAATTTTAAGCACATAACTGAAACAACCTATATTTATTATGATGAATAAAAGTGTTTATGACATAAATGAAGACTTTTAATTTTTGTTTTCTAATGAGCTGATTAAAACATAACCCCCATCTAATCAATAACTAAAATGAGGCAGCTGAACGGGGAGGGCGATAGAATCCTAAAGTGTGCAGTATACGAAAAAGCATATATTTTAGCCTCTGTGACGGGATTGCCGAAAAGCTTTGAAGAAGCCGCCAAATGTCTAACGGTGGAGCGCGGAGAATTTTAAAACGAGCGAGCCGCACGGACTATACCACTTCGACGATCGCCGGCTGTTTATTACGGAGATGAATTAATTTGATGTCGGCGCTTTTCAAAAGTACACCGAACCGCTCGATAACCGTCGTTAGCCTCGAAACCCGACGTTTCGAGACATAATTTTCACCGTTACAACGGAGGGTATTTTTTTCATTTTTTTTTTTTTTTTTTTCTAGTGTCATCACATTATTCTGCTGAAGCCGTTGTATTTATGCGGATAAACGGTGTGGCAAACGTGATGGAAGCCGAGAGAGCGTCGAGGACGACCTAGGTAAGTGTACACGTTCTGTGCTATCATCAGATTTCCAACGTCATATTGTCGTGCGTCTACGTACAACGTGCACGGAGTTGCCGACCCGTCCGCAATTACCGCGTTTGGGGCCCGACTCGAAAATTTACCGCCATTAACTCGATTTAAGTTATTTGCGCACTCTAACCATATCGTCGTAATAATAATGTCCGGAATCTTTTGTCCGCGACACGTTTCGCGTGTGATATCCCACGCCAAAGAACTGTGAGTTTGTGGAGTTTTCTGAAATGACGCGAAAAAAACCGGCCTTTTACATATAAAAAAAAAAAAAAAAATGAAATGAAAAAGCAGCTTGGGTTTTTTTTGGCTTTTCATACGTAATGGCACAAGGGTAGGTAACTGTTTTTGTTATTATTTACTTAGAGTTAAATTCGTTTATTATTTCGTTTTTTTTCCTCCTACCGTTTCGCCGGGTTGTAAAAAAAAAAAAAAATAATAATAAATAAAAAAACAAACATACGTTGCCTTTGATCTCCGCGAACCGTATACCACACCCCGTGTGCTATAATCCTATATAGTACCTAGCCCTCCCCGGAAGGGCACCCGGTAGAGTGAAAGGGCGGAAAGGGCGGAAAGGGTCTTGGCTCTGGTACGGGCGAGCCGTTCTTATACATTATTATATTACGTACGTGACCGGAAGGCGCGGGAAACAAACGGACAAGCGAAACGCACACGCATTTTTATCGAACACGCGTAATATATTCGTAATATCATACATACGTACATAATGCACGGGAGTGGTCCGAAATGCGTGATCTCCGAGCGAACATCGTCGACGAGTAGTTTGATAGAAAAAAAAAATAATAATAATAATAAAAATATTTTCAATACGGTGGAATATTTATCCCTTTATGTGCCGAGACGGACCTATGCGTATAGGATTTAACATCACATCGGCCTCATAACGTCGTTGGACCTTTTCATCTATTGCTGCAAGACCAAGTATATAATATAATTTGTATATAAAAGAAGGCTTAAGTATATATACATCGTTCCCCTCCCAAAAAAAAAAAAAAAAACACTCCAGACAAATACGCAATTTAATGCATGGGCTATTCCGGACGATCGGTGCACTATCGCAGTCTGCGACGGATATATACTTATCATTGCATTCCGTGTACGTATGTACACGATGTATTCACGATTCACTCGACGTAATCATATACCGTATGCGTTCGTGTAAATACAGCTTGAACAAAATATCGTAAAATCATAGTGGTATACGGTCGTCTCCGGTTTTCCAGAGGATTAATGTTAATAATATAGACTATGGACGAGGATTACAGTTATAAGGATAAGGAAAACTGATAACGGGCGACAAGAAAACTTTGATAAATAATCTATGCTCTCAAAATGATTTTTTAATAATAACTTACGTCTGTTCGTTAGACGACGATTATTATCGATCACAGTGTCTTTATTAGGTGCTGGATTTTTCAACTCGCCATTGGCCTCAGAATATCTAAATCGTATTATAATTTTAAGAAGACGCTATATGAACATCATATGCATTTAAATAGCATTATAACATATTCTCGCTTTCTATAAGTACGACTTCTCTTCTAATTACGGTAGATTCGAATTATAAACACAATAATATTTACTATGAACAAATATAGAGTTTTTTTTTTGTTAAAATAATTTGCTCTAATTTTTTTGTTTCAATTACAAAATTTGGATATATAACATTAAGTTCTTATCTTTTATTTAGTGTAATTACTTCACTTTTATGATATTTATCGATTGCCACAAGTGGTTTCTGAACAAATGTAGATAGAAATTTAACAATATTTTTACATTACTTTTTATATGTAAATATTTTATAATTTTTAATTAGTAACATTTTCAAAAAACTTCTTAAGAATTGCCTATATAAAATCCCTTAAAAACACGTGGTATAGCGACCTCTTAATGTATATCTTTGTATTTGACTATTTAAACGTATGATTATTATTAAAAACATTATCTTCAAAGTATTATTTCATTTAATTTGTATGCTAATGAAATATAATGATCAGATCAGATCATTATCAGATCAAAATTACACATGTCTGTTTTTTCCAGTTCATTTTTCCCTTAAATTTAAAAATACGAAATCCCATTTTCTGCTATATTTAAGAACAAACCAATTCCCCTTTCCATCAAACCAAAAAAAAATTTACCAAGGATTATTTTCAAAATGTTCAACATATAATACATAATATGATTTTAATATTTAAAAAATTTTAACAATGGAATTTAGGTAGACAATTCTATCCATGTGGCCATATCACCGTGAATTCAAATACATCAAATAATATATTCATTATTCATTGTTATATCTAATATAATATAGGTACCTATTCAAAATATAAAACGTTATTATACGGGGTGATTTTTTTTATCATTAACAAAGCTATATCTCGAAAAGTATAAATAATTTATGTGAAATTTCTTTCAGAAATTTATTTGTATAGGTACTCAATTTTATATTTTTTCATATTATATATTATTTTACTCTTTTATCTTTTAAAACTATAATATTATTCGATTTTAAAATAGTAATCTATCATTTATATTAAAAATTATTAAAGAATATATTTTTATGAGAATTTTAGATTTTTTAAATTCGATAAATATTACCCGAGTAATAAAAATTCAATTCTAGCCATCAGAAATGAAATTAGTAGGTACAGTAGTACTTCATTACCAATATCTGTTATGTGATATAAGTATTACTTCCTATGTAATATATTATTATTATTATCTATCTTTTATGTTGAGTATTTCATAAGTCATAACTATACGACGAAAATGTTTTCACGGTGGTATAGATACCCTTAATTAATTTTTTAACAATTAATTTTATTAAAATAAAATTTTGAAAGTCTTGTTAATATTTGAGTATAAATTACGTTTTTTGATGGAAACATTATGGACTATTTCTTCAAATTAGTGAAAAAAGAATTAAAATTTTTTTTTAATTTCATCATTCTGACCATAGCATGAATTTATATAGGTATATTGCTGTAAAATTATGATATAAAATGATTTAATTTGTTTTATATTAATATTTTTAAAACATATTAGTGTATCATCCAAATAATACATTTCTTCTTACAAAATAAACATGTTCTAAAAATGTGAATTATCAACACCAGGTTAGTATAAACATATAATTGTAAATATTATTTTGACTACGACCATTATGATAAAATAGAAAAAATATGGTTCATAATAAGGACCTATCTATTGTATAGCTATACTCCAAATTGAAAATTAAATTCTCATCATGTTTATCTGTCTAGAATTTTAGATGTTTGAATTCTGAAGTTGCGATTAATTAAAGAAAGTTTTTTGAACATTTTCACCTTGTTACTTTTCAAAAAGTTAGTTTTTCAAGTTTCGAGAAACCAAAAGTGTATACATAGGTACATTCACATTTTACTCTCAAATAAAATCTAGAAACTTATGCGGAAATATGTGCAGTTTATTTTCCACGACCAACAATTATTATGATGGTTTATAAAATGTCATCTCTACACGATATACGTGTATCATTAAGAAAGTTTTAGGTGAATGAAAGTTTCAAATTATTGTATCAAAAAAAAAAAAACATATAAATGTATAGATTGTCATTTATTCTACATCAGATGAAAGGTCACGTTCAGTCGAGAATCGCTCACATTTTCTACTCCTCATTAAAATGTTTTAAATCAAACTCCTATACAGCAAATGTATATAGGAACTATAATTATACACATTTGTGCATTTATTTCAAAAGTTTAAATTGACACAGTATTACTTAAAAGTTAATAATATTCTATAAGATTACAGATAATATAATGATACGTCGAGGAACTACAGCGTGTATTTAATATAAATCACAAGTCGTTATTTTTGGTCCACCATATTAAACTCTATTAACATATTTAATAAATATAACACATAATAAAAAACAGAAAGAATAATCGATTTTGACACAATTATGTTCTAAATTATTGTGATACGTGATAAATTTTATTCAATATTGAAGACAATTTAAATACCTTATTGTAGTGATGTTACAAACTGTTCGATTTTCGAACCGAACCGAACTGAACCCGGGGTGTTCGGTTCGGTGCGAAAATCGAATTCAAAATTGGAAATATTCGAACCGAACTAAACACAAAATAGTTCAGTTCGAATATCGAACCTAGAAAAAAAAATTTGAAACTAATTTGTCGAAAAACGATAAAAAGAAATGGAAAAATATGGAATCCTTATTTACTTAGACTTAAAATTATGTTTAAGAGGCACCTATTTAATAAATTTTTATGCAAATATACATAATTAATAAAAAATGGTAATTTATATTATTATTGTATTGTTTTTTTTTTTTATGAAGTTCGGTTCGGGTTCGATATTTTAATTGAATAGTTCGGTTCGGTTCGGGTTCGTTAAAATTTTAAAAAGTTCGGTTAGGGTTCGGTTCGACCTCAAAATCTGGGTTCGTAACATCACTACCTTATTGTATTCAAATTTATTTATGTAGTTGAAAAGGTTCATTATTTCAAAAACGGATTATCTATTATGATTTTTTGATGAAAAATAATTATCAATATTGATTATATGTACGTTGTATATTTTCTTATTAAAAAATACATTATTCCCTATGAAATATATATGATACTCGTTATTTTACTAAGCAAAACTCATTATCTGCATGGAAATGTAATATTTTCGTATTGAATTTAATGATTAAAGTAAATCAAAACATCAAGTATTATGATATATAAGCTAGAAATAGTTTTAATTCGTATACAATTAATTTAATTAACGTAATTTTCTCCATTAAATTTTTAATAAAACCGTACTAACCTAAGTTTTCTTAGTTTCGTTAATATTAACGAATATTTTAAAATCATGTTTGTTAAATATTTGAATATTAAATACTTATAATATTTACAACTTTTGATATCTTATATGGAGTTATTAGTGCAAAACTAGGTTTAATAATTGCTTAATATATATAGAAGTATAAGGTATATTTCAATATTTGTATATATATATATATATATATAAATATTTTAAACAGTGTCGTAGGCAGGAAGTATATGTGGGGGGGGGTTCATAATTACATTGAATTAATTTAAAGAATAGTAAATTGTCACTATATTATAATTACCATATTGTTTAAGTATTATGGCAACTTTATTTGCTATAGTCCTTTTTTAATGTTTTTAAATTATTTTAAAATTAAATGTGTCATTATAAACTATAGTATATTACGCTTAAGCTCAGCGAATTTGTAAGGGGTTCTCTATAGGAAATTTTTAAGAAATTGTAGAAAAAATATAAAAATTTAACAATTTAGAAGTATTTAAGTACATATTAAAATAATTCAAAAATAGCTCCATATCCGTACCATATTATTGTTGTTTAATCATGATATTTCCGCTTAAAAGACCAAAAATCATGATTAAATTGTGGAACTTTAGACAGTTGGATTTTAAATCTGAAAACTATTTCTCGACCATTCTTCTAGGGATCGGTCGAAACATTTATTTTTTATTTTTACGGGAATATAATGAATGTTTAAAAATAGCGATTATAAATGATAAATAATATGGCAAAAAATAAATAATTAAAAATGTCATATTCGATTCCTAGAAGACAAGTTAGTAAATTCAAATGATCGAGATTTTTTAGGTACATTTGTTGGTATTCGGTTTTTTAAGAAAACTACTTTGAAAATAAAAATAAAAATAATAAATATAAAAATATAAAAAATAATAAAAATAATAATATGAATTAGCTATCAAAAAAAGCTTTTTACACCAAAAATCTTCTATCTTCTTTATTCCTACCTGAAAAGTTGTTTCCAGAAAAAAATGATAAATAAATATCATTGTAAAATAAATAGAGGCTTTATTTCACTCAAAATTTAAAACTGTCCAGTTACAGATAGTTATAATAATAAATAATAATTATAGACAGTTGAAAAAGTAAAAACGCATTACGTATAGTTAAAAAATTAAGTTTTTGAAATCACAGCCAACAGCTGATGACAAGGCAATGCAGTATCACAGAATATACCTATTATTCTGTGGCAGTATTACCACAAAATATACCTATTATTCTGTGGCAGTATTACCACAGAGTAAATAATTAATTAATAGGATTTTTCATGCACCTACACTGTATATATATATAAATTGAATATCTGCAATTTATACAATTTAAACAGTTTTATATAAAGGAAAAATGTTAAGAATGCATTAAATTAATTTTGGAAATATTATTGAAAAGTTGTTTGGTTTTTAAATCTTGAGATTTGCACTTTAAAGTTAAAATAATATTATGTACCTACATAAATAATAGTAAATATGATAAAAAATAATTTAATGTATTATTCGTATCAATAAATATTATTAGTCTAGACTCTAGGCTGTAGTATTTAAATCAAGCATGTAAATTTGCATACTTGTAAAATTGTAAATTTCAGATGTAACTTTAATATGAAGCGTCTACTTTCAATGTGAGTGTGACCAATTGAAAAAAAAGAAGTTCCGACTTAGCTAATACCTACAGATTTTAAAAAATCTCTTCACGTTGTGAAATTGTATTGTGGACGATCATATAGAATATCCGTTTTATCCAGCCCACGTAGTTGTCCCGAATGCTTGGACCATTTGTTTGCATCACTGTTTAAACACCATGAGCCTAAGGTAGTATCTTGTGTTTTTACCGAACTGCTACGTGTTGAAAATGTAGCTACACCCTTTTTTAAACAAACCTTTAATGTTAAAGTTGGTCTGAGTACCTATACAATAAATTATAACTTACAATGATCAGATCCAATAATAATACAAACAGCACGAAAAATATTATATTGTAACATAGAGGTTGCTAATGCACTCGAATAACATCGCATTGTCCGCGGTATTTTACCGTTGTTATACAATAATTCATTAAAGTAGTACGAGAATATTTATATACTCGATGACTGCGTACTCGTTGACTGCTATTGTTCATAAACGAAAAGGTTTTAAGCCAAATTGATACACCACTGATCAACGAGCACTTACCGCGATATTACCACAAAACGTAGGCCTTTTTTGTTGCACTCTATATATTGTTATTTAAACTTAACCATCGCGGAACTCAATAGGACAAAACCGTGCACCAGACACACTTATTAAGTTATTCTTATGGAAAACGCATTTTCTTGTCTAAAATCTCAGTGAGTTTTCAAGGGGATTTGAGAACGTTAAAAAACCACTTTTAAAAATATGTTGAAAATTAATAGAAATTATCGGCCGATATATAGTCTAAATGATTTTCGTCTATTGTTATAGGGATATGTACAATAGTGATTCAAAATTCGTAGATATGAGTCAGTTACAAAGGTGCTATTGTTTTAAAATTTGAATGAATCACACTATTTTATTATGTAGGTATAATATAATTCTATATTTCTATGGATATATATTTTGAACGGAGATTGATAACAACATTCCATTTATAAATCCTAGGTGTATTCATTATCATTGTTTGTTATACGACTAGGTGTATTTCACAGTTGGTGATTTAAAATATAACAGATATAGTTTATTATAAATTATTTTATACAAACTTCTATTTTTAATGATCAAGATAAGATGACAGAAATTGAGACTCACGTGTTTTGTCAGTCATTTGAGACAAAAAATGATAAACTTCTTTTTCACTTAATATTAATGTCAATTGGATATTATCCGAAAATCAATAATGTGGACAAAATTGGTATAAGTATATATAGATAAATATAAAAGAGTAATGGTTTAGCTGACGTATTGAAAAAAATTTTTAAAAAAACTGTAAATAAATCAAAATTCTACTGATAATGTAAATACCACGTTGACACCGTGCGTATCGATCGTTAATTTTACCATTAACAGATTCGATTTTTTTTTTTTTTTTTTTTTAGTATGTTTCTTTATAAGCTCATACAATAGAAATCCATTGTGAACCGTTGCAGAAACAGTAATAATAACAGAAAAAAAAAAAAAAAATAGTAATTCATAATGCTACGTGCTGGAAACCATAATTATTTACGACACCTTCACACGGTGTCTGCCGAAACATTTAGACGACAATTTTAGACAACTTCCGTGACATTTGGCGGAGGGGTTGAATAATCAATGGAAACCGGAAACAGTTGTTCGCAAAGTTTTATACAGGAGGTATGAAAGTTATATAAAACTTCGTGCACAATGCGATGTACGCGGATAATAGTGACGATGGAAACTCTACTTTGGCACAACAATGTTCCCATCATTAATATCCTCAACTGCGGTGTTTTCTATACCTGTGCGTCGTGCGTGTGCTGTTTATGATGTTTTAACGAAGTCGATTCGGGAATTTTCTACTCCACGATAAAATAATATGACATAACAATAATGATACGTCATGCACATTATAATTCGTTCAAAATATCATGGATAAATAAGCTATTTATTATATTTCAATGATATTAAAATAATACATCACTGCATAACATGTATAAATGTTTTTCATTGTTTGAGTTATTTTATTATAGTATAATTTGTATACTATTTTAGTCATATTATTTTCTAAATATGTATTTCATTTTGCCCAATAAGTTATCGTGGTGTCATTGAAATAATATGTATGATATATTTATATATATATAATAAAATATATCAATTTTGTGATAACATAATAATAATTTAAGCTGCAGTATGCATAATATAGAAAAATGTTTATAATTACAATCTAAACATTCACTGTACACCAATGTCCTATTTTTTTCTGTATAATTGTAGCTAAGATAAACTAATTTTCACCGTCTGCAAAAGTTATTAAATAGGTATTAGGTACATATAAATAAATTATCCGTTCCTGTTTATAAATTGTATGCAAAAAAATATGCAAAATTACAAGAATATTGCAAGATCAACATCAAAATTGAATGAACATAACCAAGACCAGTGTCGAGACCGATTTTCCAAGAACAAGACTGCCTTAGTATTGGTCTTGTCTTTTCATCTCCCGTCTTATAGTTAAATAAATCAGCTATATGTAGTATGTGTGGATTTTCGATCGATGAGATAAAACGATGTGGATATTTGAGTCCGTATTGGTATCTAAGAATGGGCATAGTTATAAAAAAAAAGAACTAATTGAAGTTAACTCTCTAAGAACAGTTTTTTAAATAGTTACAAGTTAAATGTTAACGACTTAACTAGGTTATGTTAAATGTTAAAACCAGATTTTAGTAAACTTAACTCAGTAATCCAAAAGTTAATAACTTAGAATATTTTTTATCTTTTAATTTTCATTCTTGTATACACAAATTATCTTTTTATTTAAAATTAAAAAATATAATAGTTAATTGAACGAAAATATATAGGTATACAGATTTATACGTATGATTTATGCACAATACATTATGAAATCTAGTATTTAAACGATTATTATGTTTTGTCTATTTTATTTAACTAAATGCAAATTCTGTATGAAACATGAAAAGAGAATAACTACTAGTTCTTGTAAAAGTGATGGTGTTTAAGATAATGTTACCATTTTATGTTTATCACAATTTAATATATTATTATTATTTATTATGAATATTAAAAGTCCAACGAAATACATAAATACACAATACTACGGTACGCTATAATATTATAATATGATGTATAGTATAGAATGTGCCTAATGTACACGTATAAAATTGAAAATCAAAATGCACATGTTATAATATATGAAAGAATATAATAATTATTAAAAAAAAAAATGTATTAACTTGACTTAAGTTTATATACAATTGTTTTTAACTAGATGACAACTTATTCACAGACATAATCCTAGGCACATAATCTGATAAGTTTACGGTTTACATAATATACTATTGTTAAGCTTACAGTTTATAAAAATATGTTTAACTGGTCGATGCTCGTCTTCGGTTTTATCAGTGTAAAGGTGCATTCACACTCCATCGTGTCGCCCATCATTTTTTGATGACGTCATAAAAATCCAGCCATCTGATTGGCCGATCACGTTAGTTCAAGTTTATAATCAATCGTTATCACCAAATGTTACCGCATAGAGTTGAAATATATTCAACTTTGCTGTCGTGCGGTTACAATGGTATACTATTATCAGTGTGCGGTCCATATTGTTCAGATAATTAAAAAAAGTCCTTATCACAATGTTGTATACCGAGAACCCTTGTCACCGGCCGGACGGATGGACGACACGATGAGGTGTGAAGGCACCTACGAGCGCAGGAATTTGTTGTGTTATCGGGATAGATCAAAGTTTGCCGGGAACAGTGGCCCGTGCAAGTTACGTCTGTGCGAGGCGTATCGACGGAACGCCGAGTGTAAAACCGTACGTAATCGTCAAAATTGACGTTAAATTATTAATTTAAATAAAAATATTTAAATCAAATATTAATTTGATGGTCCCGCCGGTACATTGGTCAATATTCGTCGTTGACTCGAGTTACGATTTTCCGACCAGTCCTATAATATAACGTGTATCGCGTGTACTGAAATAATCCTCTTAACGGTATATCATCCGATAAGTCGACTAGTGCAGTGTGGATCGTATAGCTATTCAAACTATAACGGCGATAGTGTGTATGCCCCAAGAGACTAAATCACACACACACACATATATATATATATATATTATGTCCTTAGTGTAAGCTGTACAGAATATTTGGAATGGGATTTGGACACATTGACTGTACTATCGTAGACAAAGGAATCGCATTGTATATATGTATAATAAATCAAAAAAACCTAACCTGCAAATCTTCGCGAGATTCAAAAGTTCCCGTTCGACCAGTAAAAATAAATCGGCGAACCGGACGAGTGTGAAACGTTTCTTTCCGAAACACTATATGCGAGTATAAAGTACGAATATAAACGTCACGATAGTCGGCCGATTGATTTGGCTTGGGTATTTTACGGGGATTTTTCCGTCCCGTTTTCCAGCATAAAATCCATTTAATTTCCGTGAAAGAAAATCGAGACGATTTGCCCTTTTTTTTTTTTTATTTTTTGCTTTTTTTTTTTCTCGCCGTTATTAATATAATTATTATTACTCGATTTTAACGAACGATGCGTCTTTTGGCCCGGGAAAACCGGCTGCGTTGACCGAAAAGGAATATAAGAAGCGAATTCTCAATCGCATTATATATTCAAATGGTTCACCGCGGGAAGAATAGTGGAACGTTGAAAGAGGTATTTTTTCCCTTCGTTAATCCACAATAATAATAAATGTGGCTTCACAGGTTTCACAGTGATGGGTTCGACAAAACGCTCGGAGCATGAAAGTTACATTTTTTTTTTCGTCCCCCGCGATAATTAAAATTAAATAAAACATTCGGTTTTTATTTTTAAATATAACAAAAAAATAAAATAAAATGATGTAAAGGAACGCCGGTTCGATTCGATGCGCTGTATACACGCTTTAGATTCAAAACGATTTCGCAAAGCAAATAATTTAATTAATTAACATTTTTTTCCACGAGTTATTTTTTACGATAAAACGAATACTTTTTCATTTCGTTGGGGCGGGAGGTCCGTGGCGGGAAACCGAGCGTTTCAATAATAGAATTTTTTTTCGATTTAACCGATTACACACTATCTATATTTAAAATATGAAAAAATAAAGTTTTTTTTACAAACCGAAAAACGAATTATAAAATACAATATTATTGGTAATATAATAGTTAGTCGTGTGAAAAAAGACTTACTTTTATGTATTTATATAGGTATAATTAGGTATATAGATTAGGTATATACCATATATATGTATATATATATACTCCGAGTTCTTAATAATTAAATCAAATTTCTGAGATCGATATTATTTTATATAGGTACATAAGTCTTATTTTTTATTATTAAAATACATCTCACATACAATCTTTTATGCATAACAAGGTGTTTATAACACGTCGTTTATTCAAAAGTTTATAGTTTATTACTTTACAAGTATCTGGTCTGTAGACAGAATTTGTGGAAGTATGAGGAGGAACTCCCCCTTAGAGAAATTTATTATAAAATAACTATATTTTTTTCTTAAATTCTGTTGTGATGGTACGAAATATCATAAAATGAATAATCCGTTATTATGTATAATGTGTAATTATATATATATATCTGTATATATTATAGTAAATGGTATATTATATGTGTGTGTTGTCATATATGGATTTTTTTATAATAATAGCGGAGTTCTATTTTGTTTTAATTATTATACGGACACTGTAAAGATTCAAATTTCTACGTTTTACGATTCACTAATTAACATATGGACTACAGTCTAGTTTTACGTCACGAATGTCGTTCCGTAGTGTTTGGGATATTATTTTTAGGGCTCTGTGTATGTACCGGCAATTGGTAAGGCAAAATCAACAAAATATTTAAATACATTTAAAATAGTTGGTACAATTATTACTGTCTCGTATATTATAAATTATAAAATCCTCTTGCTCTCGTCAACGAGTACCCTTAGTTTGGTATTTATCTTTATCTGATATTAGACAAGATTTTATAGTTAATGTCCATTTAACACGGTTAGAATATATTTATTTCCCACTCCCTTGATTTTTTTAAACGGTGTCAAATACCCTCCAATTATATAGATATACCTTGTTATCAGGGGGTGGGGAGTATCGCCAACATGATTGGAATCGGTATACGTATATAGATATAGACATCAAATAAATACATTTTACAAAAACTAAAACGATTTTGTTTACCGAATAATATTTACAGGATTTCATTTAATAGGTAAGTTTCGCCCCTAAAATCGATAACTAAATAATCGATTATTTTGAATACCAGAGTGGTTATACCGTATACCTACCGTTTATAGTTGGTCACTACCTCAGTTATCAGCTTAATAAAAATTTTAAATTAAAATGCATTTCATATTGTTATTTTAATTTTTTCATTTGTAGTAACGTTTTATTTAATAATTACTCAATTGTTATATTTATATTCAAAATACAATCAATTTTAGTAAGTTTACATTTTTACATAAAATACATTAAAAAATTCACAACAACAATAGTATAATAGTAAGTATTGTTTTTGTTTTATTTATGGTAACATAGGTATACCTATTGTCGTTTATTTTAATTTTAATTTAAAATTGAGTATAGTGGTTATATAATAGTTAGTTGGATACATTATTTTGTTTAAACTTAAAATTCAATTTTAAACATATAAAAATATTTATATAAGTACTACCTATTTAATATAAGTCTGTAAGTACCTACCTAGATATTTTAATAATACTGTTAAGTATGAAACTGTTAATTTGGATCATGTCATTATAGTAATATATATTATAAAATAACAACAAATTATGATATTAAAATTTTATTGATCAAAGTTAACAATCAATAATCACAAATTATTATAAATAACAGTGTACATGTACTTAATAATTTATTAACAAATATAAATAAAAAAAATTGATTAAACGAGTATACGGATACACAATAAAAAACATAAAAATAAAAAATATACTTATCGGTTTTCGATCGATCTATCGAATCTACTATTTGCTTAGTCTTTCCCCCCCTTTTTTTTTTACCTATTTTCGGGACGCAGTAGTATGTAGACCACCAGTATCGCAATCGCTCCCTTCATTATTATTATTCGACTTCGATGTTTTCGGTCACTACTTACGAATATATATTCTCGAACATAATTAATATTGTTTTATCCCTATAATATATAATGATGAATGTCTATTATTGAATTTGGAAAATTCCGAACATTTGTATATTATTCTTAACCTAATTATAAGGCTAATAATCGGATTGCAATTACTCCGATATTGATATAATATATATGTATTATCGTAGCAAGGAGAGGAACGTTTTACTTTTACGTATTTAATATGCATATGAGAATAGCGTAGTGCTTACTAGTTGCAATGTAGAATAAGTCGTATAATATTTTTTAGAAAAAATTAAATTTGTACCGAAACGTTGCACTATCATCGTAGTTTTATTTGTATACAAATATTTTCTTGGTATCATAAGCCGGAGAGGAAAAAACAAACGTCGAATAGGTTCTTATACGTCCCTAACGGATACACTACCCCCCCCCCCCATCATCTAAATAAATATAAACAAACGGAATAAAATTGCTGCTGAAGTTTTCCATCAGCATAAAATACCACGTGCACATATTTATTTCCTTTCTCCACCCTTTAGCTTATTTCTATATTACGTTACAGAATGTTTTATATGCAATACAAACAGACTGTATACACATATGTTTATATATTAGCGAAAATTCGGATGAATCGGGAAAAAAAAATATATATAAAATCAATAATACGGAGACAACCAAAAGAGATTTGACTTTCCGATATGGGATTATTTCCTGTAAATAATTCGATAATCTAAAAGATGGACATATTTTATTTATTTCAGAAATAATTATACTTCTGTAATATATTATCAACTATATATATATTATATATTATATATATGAGATAATATAAGAGATGTTATTAAAAATAATCCACAACATTATTGCTATAACAAATTCGGAAAAAGTAATTATATTTAATTAAAACAGCTGTTATCAGTATTTATACATACACACGATTGCAATCACTTATGAGAAAATCATTCAGTTTGCTTTTTCAAAGAATAAAATAATTTAAAAACTAAAAGCCATAAAATATTGCATGATGTATTACAGACAGTCGAGTGAGTATCGGATAAGATGGTAATGACCACGATTTTATAAATTACGTGTAGGTCATCGGTAGTTGTTTTTAATATACCACTGTATCAAGATTCGATACATTTGTGATAGTTATATTAGTCATCACTACGTAAGCGTTGATAGTTAAACATTTAGTTTGATCACAGATAACAGAAACATTTATAGATCACCCGGAATATAAACAAAAATGATGAAATCATTTAACTAAAATATATAATCACAGATAATAGTGTGCAGCATGAAACGATGATACATTTACTAAAAATTTAAACTTTTTATATTACAAAAACCTGACTCATGCTCTTTATTTACATTTATTTTTCGAAAACGTAATGATAAAATTAAATATTATATTACCATATTTTATCATAATATTGTATAATATCACTGGATGTGTGCTACCAATCAAAAAATATTAAAAACTATTCGCCATTAAATTGTTATAGAGGTGAGTGATCTATCCGTTTTTCTGTTATATGTGGTTTAATCAGGGACGAAGCGTCCTATGAGGCAAAGAGACAGTGTCTACCCACTTTAATATTTTAAGAATTATTAATTATATATTTAATTTTGAAATGAAAAATTTGGTATAAGAGTCAATAAAAACATGATTTTATTTCGATATTTTTTTTTTCTAATTTATCCTAAAACTACAAAAATAGTCGTTGAATAGCCCGAAGCTGTCTCATATTTTTTGTATATGTGATCGATACAGTGGGGATCCCATGGGTACGCGGGGTTTTTGTATGCACAATTCAATGGTGGTTGGAGACACCGTCTCAACTATGCGGCGACCGATTTCTACCACACTACCAACCTATGGCGTGGCGTGTTTTATCACAGAATATAACAATATTATTTTTATTATCTTATCTTATCTTACATTATTTTCTTATCTTTATATTATCTTACATTATTATTATCTTACCATCAATCCCTGTTTCCGTTAGTTGTGCGACATATAAATTCGCGGTTTTGTTTTTTATTTTGTTAATTTTTCGTCTTTTTATTTATTTTTATTGGTTTTGTTTTATTTGTTTGCTAGTTACGCCTATGCCCTAGAATGAATTTTTTTTTAAATTTGTCTCCATATTTGGTATAAACACGCTTCGCCACTGGGTTTGATTAACCACTATTAAGTAGGCATATTATTATATACTATTATACATACTATATTATTATACATAGTATACTATACTAGCATACTATACTACTAGATACTAGCATTCATATTTCTACGACAATAATCAAATATAATGGTGTCGTTTGGTTTATGACCACTGGGTAAGCGCTGTTAGTTCAAATTGTGCCAAAAGCTTAATCAAACTCATTCCAATATTATTTTTTCATCGTCTAATCTCTTCTTTACTATCACAGTTATGGCAAAACCAGTTGGTGTTCCAATTTTTCGGAGTAGATAATCGAATGTTTAGATACGCTTTATTTAAATTGGTTTCGATAACATACGAATCACAACAACTAAATTTTATGTTGCATTTTTCGATATTTTAAGGCAATTTTTAAATCTATTTTCTACTAACCAAGAGAATAATTAAGAACGTATATACAAATATATTTTTTTTCAATTTATTTGGTTTCCTAAAATTAAACATTCGTAAAAATATTCCGTTAATGGCGATAACACAACAATGTAACAACAACACATATTAGATTGTCATCAATATTGGATGTCATGAATTTCAATTTTATCATACAAGTATCTCTATAATCTATATACATGTACGTCTTTTGCTGATAAAGTATTAACTGTTGTGACAGCGATAATTTCAGTTGCATTCGCGATTTTGTTGATTCCGTATCTATACGCGTGTACCTACCTATAAACTATTATGGTTACTAACTATCATTAATTATTTTTTTAGCTATATTTTTTTGGTTTTTTGGTCATTTTTATTATGAAAGATTTAAAAGTACTTCTTTGTACTTTTGAATTGAATACTACATAGAAAATAAAAAGATAACCTCTATAAAGTATCAACTAGCATCAACTAAAATAAATTTTCCACTAATAACCTCTATTCCAAAATACTCTTACTTTACTCCTTTTGAATTTGTAAAAAAATAATAAAATAATGATAAAAAAAGCCGGTCAGTAGGTTGTGGAAGCACTTCGCTCGTCGGGTGTCAGTATTGGTGGATGCACTTCGCTACTGGGCAAGGTACTTTTGGTGGATGTATTGAATTTGAAAGCAATGATAAATCAT
>JAIPRL010001362.1:0-85898 GCA_025469235.1 Pemphigus obesinymphae | reverse complement strand
CGTCTGCCGTTTATCTGTATAAGTCCTTAACAACAAAATATATTTTGTGGAAATGTTGGTAACACTGGTAAAAATTATATTTGTCATTAGAACTAAAAATGCCTATTTAATAATATATATTATTTTTTCCGGACTTAAAAGTGCTATCTATAGCACTTTTTTGCTCTTTAACACAATTTTCCTTATAACTGTATAAAAACTTAAATTAATTTTAAGTGCTATACCATGATCGTATAGGATTTTTTTAAACAATTGTTTTGCCATTTGTTTGATTAAAATATAATGAACCGTTTTTTTTTATTGGATATTTTATTTAAAAATGCTCTCCTGTAAAATTGCAAAAACATGAAATAGCACTTTTTTATCGGGAGCCCGCGTATTGTTGAATTACAGGGACGTAAAATTAAATGTGAAGAGATATTACTTGATGAAATTGTCAGAAAACAATAAGAAGAGTATTTTTTTAAAAATATGGAATTGAAAAATTTTATAAAAATATATATTTTAGATTCTGAGTGAAAACAACTTTTTGACCAGATGACTTGATCTAATCATTATATGTGTAATATGTTTATTTTTGGACAGCCACTTTGATCAGCGTGCTACTTTAAATAGGTATTAAACATTTTTTTTTGGACATTTTTAATAAATGAGTAAGCAAATAAGTTCGAAAAACTCTGCAACTCGCGAGCATGCTAAATTTCTGGATTCTAAACATATTTTAAACGATCAACAATAATTCCATAAGCAGTTTTTTAACTTATTATACTTATGTATTAAATAATAATTAAAATTATATTAAACACCTAAAACTAACTGAAAAACGAATAAAAATTGTAAATATTCATGTTGGCAAGGCTGGGTAAGTTAATTAACTTTTTAAATCGTTAAGTTAAGTTAAAAGTTACTAATATATTTTTATGTTAATTTTATAAGTTAAAAGTTAACATTGAAAAAGAAGTAATTTAACTTAGTAAAAATTTTAAAAAATGATAAGTAATAAAAAAAAATAGAAAATACTACTGAGCTTCTAAAATACCTATATTATTATAGTCACACTAATATATTTTATATTGGATAAACACAATCAATAAAATATAGATCGACACGAAAATATCGATAGTTTTGATGCAAAAACTAATTGGCCGGTATGGTATGAGCCAATAAATCGAAAATTTACTACCATTTATCTCATGCCCTCGTGTACTCGTATTAACGTTGATTTATAATGAATTTAAATTTCCCAAAACATCAATATTACATGACGTCTAAATATTAGAAAAATAATGCGAATACAAAGAGAGACACGATCCACAGTGTTACTATAGTTCTCTTATATAAAATATGGACTTAAGTAATAATATATCTTATGCATCTAAATGGTAGAATTATCTATAATAAAAACTAAAAACTAAAATTCTCATTAAAAAAATGTGCATCGTTCTTCGAACAAATTAAACTTAATTTATATTCTTTTGTTTAAAGTAAACTTAATGTTAACATGCTAAGTTTTCAAAAAAAGTAACTCATAGGTAAAAGTTAATTTGAAAAGAAAGTAATAGATTAAGTAACTTAATTAAAATCAATTAAATTTTTTAACTTAGTTTTAATTTTTAACTTGTTATAATGCCCAGCCTTGGATATTGGTATACAAGTTTTGGTAAGACAGACGGACGTATATTATATGTGTATCTATGTCTAAATAAAATTAATAATATCTATTTTCCTGGTAACAAAATCAACAAACTTGTAACTATATACTAGTGACTATGAACACATGGATGGATAAAACGGGGGTCAAAATTTATATTTAGAAACATAAAACTATTGAAATATGATCTAAAAACGATATAAACACGACTCCGTCCTAATCAAATTTCTTTGTAATTTCTAAAATATTGATTCTTAAATCTTTAAATGTACACAGAATATGTGATATAGTATTTATTTTATAAGTTAATTGTCGAAAATGTGCAGGGAAATACAAGTTTTAAATTTTGAGTGGAGCGACGAAGCTAGTGGTTTTACAATGATACTTATTTTTTTTTTATTGTACCTATTTTTTTAAGTCCCCATTTATTTTCTATATAGTTATTTCGTATCTATGAAATTGGAAATTTTTTCAGCCATATTTTGTTTTTTTAAATTGTTGGGAACAAAATCCCCATACAAAATACAGTAACTCATACCGAATATATGATTGACAGTTTATATAGTTTATATTTATATTACGTCTATCTATTGTAAATAAACGTTATTTATTTTATAATTACGTACTCTGTGTGCATAATAATATGATGTAGTAATCTATGCAAAGTCCACTTATGATATCAATGTGACATCAAATAGATGTAGGGAAAATTATATTACATTGTAATAACTTTATATAATACATGCTGCAGTAGTTTGTGTGAATATAATAATTAGTAATGTTATACAGAAATTATTTATTGGATATTAAAAATCATTTATCTGAACTCAATGAAGTTGTGTGTCGTGATGGCCAAAGATAAGCATGCCCAGGAAAGCAAAATATATAGGAAATACATATACAAATCTCATGCCTACTAATTATTGGCGTAAGTCTGAAGTCAATAGGATAAAGTTAAGAGGTATGAAGTTGCTCTCTCACCAAATTAAAAAATGATTATTTGCCACGAAGAGATTAGTTGCGAATTGTTTTAACTCAATTGTTATTAGTTGTTAAAAGTTTACTAAATATTGGCATAAATCCGAAGTTAATAGGATAGAGTCAAGAAGAGGGAAACTTTACACAGTCCCCACGAATAACAATTCATTTTCACTACAAAGTGTACGGTTACATATTGTCAAATGTTAACTACTTCCATCAATCAAATTTATATTTGTAATTTTTTTTTTATAATATACGTAATTCTTTAAACTTTAAATAGTGACGTTATGATCAAATTGGTACTTAAATGGATAGGTTTTCGTTAAGTTAAATGTTAGATATTCACAGAACATGCATTGAAATCTGTAATGCCCTTAAAATAGTTTGAAAATAGTGTATATTTATTTTTGAACAATTTTAATTAAAATATCAGAGAGGATGTTTTTGAGATATCACACTATCATAAGCGACTCCACAAATCCGGATCGCAAAACCTGGAACATATCAAGGATATTGGAGAGAAATAATTCAGAATTTATATTAAACATATATCACAATGCGACTGCTATGCTATGCTATGCTATCCATGCGAATATGTTTTGCACATAGAGTAATTAAGTGTCACTCAATCATATTTATTGCTTACGGTTATGGCTAACTTATTGTTCTGACGGTGTAACTAAACATAGGTATTGATTGTCTGATTATATTACTTGCAGTAGGCAGTAGGTAATAATCATTTTTACCATTTAACCGGTTTCTATTATATAGTTTGTATATGAAAATAAAAGATTTATGTTTGAAGTTTGAATAATATAAATTAATTTAGTGTGTAGCAAGAAATATTTTTTACTTTTTCTCCACAAAGATGAAGAAAATAAATACCTCACTAAATTTTTGGAATATAAAATTATTTAACCCAAACGGGTCTCATATTTTTCTGACAAATTACGAAAAAGTTATGGATATGTAATTAGATAAATTTAACTATTATCTAAACAGCAAATATAAAATTCTAGACATGTCTATATGATAGTTATTAATATTATCACATTTATATCAAAAATTGTATCGTATATTTAAATTTTCGGCATTTGTTATGTTCTGTATTTATATATAATATATATGGCTTTTTCACGTACTTCGCAACTCGTGTCGAGTTATATAAAAATGTTTTTTTTAAAATACATTTTTCGTTTCCGTTGTTTTGCTGAGCGTATAATAGGTATTATTGAATTACTCATTATGTATTATGTTATATCGCTTATATATATATCCGTATTTCGATTGTTATTGTTTTAAAGCGATTTGTCGTATTTTTTATACTCTTTGAAATATAATACGAATTTACACAAATCGCACGTTTTTTATGGAAAAAAATTCCAAGAGTAATCCCGATGGCCTCCCAAAAAAACTGCGTTGTTTTAATTTTTTTTCTCTCTCTCTCGCTCTTCTCCCCCACGATATACTGCAGCCGTACATAATTTCGTACGGTATCCACATAATACGCGCGGCATTATTCTCTGATGAGTGTTGCGTGCTTTATATGTATAATGCACGTGTGTACCATGTGTGTGTGTGTATGTGTGTAAATGTATATGTACGTACATGTGTATATGTAGATGTGTGTATTTATGTGTATGTATATTGTATATACATATATACTCGTATATCTGTGTGTACATACCGGATCACCGTATAATCTGTATCCTGTCTGCTCTCTCAATCACACCACCACCCCTTCCTTTGCATAACGTTACGGATAAAAAAAAGTAAAAATAAAAAAATATGCCATCGTCTGTTGAAAAATAATACGATAAAAATATGGACGATGAGCACACGAAAGCACAAAAGCTATACACATAATATATAAATATGTAACTTCCTGTGTTCAATAAATAGTGTTGTTGGGTTTAAAAAGAAGAGTACCTATACCACAAAGTCAAAAAATCTTGAATAGGCACACATATAAAATGTTTATCCAATTTGCCGACGTATCTCACTATACATAGGATATAGTGAATAGTCGTGTGGTATTTGCTGCGAAAAAAACTATAAGCCATGATCGAAATTGCGATGTAGTGATTTATGGGAAAATAAAATATTTTTCGTGAAACAATAATCTTTTTTCCTTTCATGTACATCTTAAATGAAAATCCAATATTATCGGGAAAAATTGAATTTGGTCCATTATCGTTTTACCTCAAATACAAATGCTCCCGTTTGAAATCCAATATATATTGTAGATATTTTAAATTATTTACCATAAATTAACAATCTAAAAAATCATTGCAACTTAATACATCTTAACTTAAATAATAGAGATTCTTCGTACATAAATTGCATTTGAAATAAATAATTAGGTATTATATTTACAATAAAGATTATTATTCAACTGTTCTAAAAATGTATCGATAATAACTATGGGTAGTATATACAGTACTATACAATATATACATACATAATACATACATATATATATATCATAAATCATAATTTGATTTACTTATATAATATAAAATAAAAGTGGAAAAATGTCAAAAGTTCTGGCATAAAATAATATTATTATCCGTTATTGACATATTCATAAATTAACACGTTCGTATCTTAAATAATAATGGACACAAACATTAAACATAAAATTATAAAATACATAAATGAGAACTGTATTTTTTTTAACTAAATCATTTTTTTTTTACTAAATTAATATTTTGCTATATTATTATTAATTATGCAAATTATAGAAAGATTCTATTCAATAACAATTGAAATAATGTCTCTCTCGAATTTGCTGTTTTCGTTATTTAAATGAACAATACAGTAATTCACGCTAAGTATAAATTACGTTCTAACGTGTTAGTTTAATTTATCTACTTAAAAATTTAATGAAAAGAATATTTTTGATGGCTTGACATTAAATTTTCGTTTTTTGAAGTAGGTTACATCCAATTAAAAATAAAAAAATGCAGAGACTTTATTGTCAGGCGATATTTAACAAAAATAAAAGACATACCGAACCTATATTTAGAAATTTTATAATAGGTATTGAAACTCTAAATTGAACAAGAACACCTCAATTTAAGATTTGTATAACTTATATTTTTCTTCATTACAGGATATGACATCCTCTTAAGAGCATCACAACACACCTGATTTTTAAGGGGTTATGTGTAAGCAATTTATATGAAATTTCAAGAAAAATTAAAATCCATTAATTTATAAATATTTTAATATATTTTAAAAGTAATTTTAAATTACCGTCATAGTGTGTAATCACGATATTTGTTTAAAAAAAAATGTCTACATAGATAGCAAATAAATGGTTTCAGATTTGTTTTAGAATCTTAACACCAATTATTAAAATTAAAAAAAACAATATTTCCTATTGTACCTCGGAGCTTTTTAAATTATTCCAAATAGAAATTTTTTTAACATATTTAAACAATAAAATTGTAACTCTTTTGGAAATTAATTCTCCAAAATGTTGTCCTTTGATTTGATAATAGGTGTTTTTACTTTAAAATTACTTTAAAAATCCATTTTAACAGTTTTGCGTCAATATGTCTTTTTAAAGAACTAGCTATCGTGTTTATACACATCAATAAAAAATGGTAGAGACATAGGACCAATTTTAAATTTCTTTAAAACTGCATTTAAATATTTTTAAATTATTATATTTTTATATTTCTACAGATTGCTTAAATATTAAATAAATTTTATTATAAATTACCTATATACAATCCCCTTAAAAACGTTTGTATAGTGTGCATAATCCCTCATCTTAAGCAGGTTAAACACTGGAAATTTAAAAAAATACGTTTTTTTTTTTTTTTACTCCAAATTTTAAAAGTTTTATTCTTTAAGCATATTTTGAGCTATAGGCGATTGAAAAATTCAAAATATTGACGAAGTTATAGCTATTTCAAGCGAAATAGTTCTGACCGCTAAGCCGACAGAGTTTTTTACCCCCTTAAATAGGTAAAATAAGTCAAGATAAAAGTTAAGCATTATTGTTTTGGTTAATAGACATATTTTTTTTATGTATAATAGTATAAACTTAACGGGAATAAAAATAAAATTATATTTTATAATTCTATAAGTAATAATTTGAATATCTTCAATTTTTTATATACACTATGTCATTATTATATATCATATATTATATGCATATAAATTTAAAAATCAACTTATAACATATACATTAAATACCTTTAATCTTACTTCATAAATCATAGATTAATATATTATAATTATTCTTTGAATATATAATTAATTGTAATTGAAAAATTTGAATTCATGTATTATATGATCAGGTTAAATTCTCGGGTTTTTTCTATCTCGTATCGAAAATTGAAGTATAGTAATAGAATCAAACTTCAGGAAAAGAAGTGTGCGTTCAAAATAAAATGCCTTTAAAAGTAGAAAAGCCGTTCAGTAGTGTATGGAAACACTGTGTTAGGTAGATAGGATATTGGTGATGGATGATTTAAATTTGAAAGAAATGATAAATTATTTCTTTGTATAAAATGATTCTGAGAAAATTATCGATGAATATTACATGACTAATACAAAAATGATATAGAAGCGATACTGCTGAGATGCTTAAGATCTGGAGTGGATGTTTTATTGGATTACTAGAATTCGTTAAATTCGTTTTGGATGTTAGAAATGGTTTACTATTTTACAATTAACGATTCCCACCACCCTACTATTACAACGACTGTGCAAAGACTAATGCAAAACGATTGCGCAAAAGAAAATATTTTTATTAGAAAAATAGCCACTGTTGTGGGTATTGAGGTATCACAAGACAAACATATATTTAAATATGAAGCAAAGTTAGAGCCCACGTGTTCAAGAACCTTATATATTTTAGCAATAATTTATAAGAACAAACTAAAAACAAAAGTGATTCAATGAAGTTTACTATCAAATTCAAAGACTTATAAACATGAAACTAGTTTTAAACTGTTAAATTAGTATAATTAGTTTAAATCGTATAACAATAATAGTAACTGTTTTTTCTATTATAAATTATTTTTATTATACATTTATAAACTTTATATAATTAATTTCATGTTAGTTATTAATACTTAATGATATGATATGAATGTATGATTTGTGTTAATGGATATTCGATAAGTTCGTTGATATTCTGAATATAAGTTGTTGATCATGGTTATCTCCGAGTGGAAATACTCACTGTATAATGCAGCGTATTATATTTAAGAATTATTTTATAGTTACAAAATAATTTTGTCAATCATACGTATAATACTCAAAATTACTAGATAATATGTGAGATATACGTAAATGTGTATGGACTTCAAAAATCTCGAAATTTAAAATAGATATGAATAGGCCAAAGCAGGAAAACAATTTAATATTAAATTTGTATTAAGATACAATATGAGTAAATTTTTAAAGTTTCTACGATTATATTTATGGAAGAAGAAGAAATAATCATAATAGATTTTGACAAAAACTTGTTTTTAATATTTTTTTCGTAATTTTTCGGTAGTTTTCTTCTTACTCGCAAATCAATTGTCGGGCTAATCAAAAAATAACTTTCTGAAAGTACCAACTAGATACATTTTTCTATCGGAAAATGGGTAATCATGAAATAATTGGAACACTTTATCTTCTAGAATTCAAACATGAAAAAATAAAAAACCGATTATTTTATAACCAATACCATTCCTCGTTTTACTCAGAATCTAAAATCTAATAATAGTTCAACCAGGAATAATTATTATATTTATTCGTATCACATCTTAGTTTATCTTTAAACATTATCATATATTATATTTAAATTCACATAGAAAGAAATTGTAATTTTATAGTTTAGCAATATATGTTTATTAATTATTTTCAAAAAATAAATTTCATATATTTATCTCAATAAATGTTTCTGCACACTTTTGAGTTTTGATAGTATCAACTAATTTTTTAATAATTGACTATAGGTCGGCTAAATAAAAATATTATCTTCAAAACAAATATCTAATTCAATATCAATTATTGATACGTTTCGTTTTCACAAGTTAATACTGATAGTAACTCATAAATAACTGACATCTACAGATAACAATATAAGCTTATGGCGATATTT
Organism: Pemphigus obesinymphae; assembly: GCA_025469235.1. NCBI lineage: Eukaryota > Metazoa > Arthropoda > Insecta > Hemiptera > Aphididae > Pemphigus > Pemphigus obesinymphae. The sequence continues at coordinate 77,154 of JAIPRL010001362.1, read as the reverse complement.
AAATTCGATTGTTTTTAGTTCAATGAAGTCAACATAGGTATTATTGTATTAACGTATTAATGTATTTTACATTATATTATAAATATGCAAAATATATTTTAAAAATAAATAAAACTATTATTCTGAATGTATCGATTTGAATAATTCAAAAATTATTTTATTGTTTAAAAATATCACAATCATATAACTTATTTCATTACAAATTTACAGAAATATATTTCTTTATAAGCTTTTAGTTACAGATATATTATTCATATATCAATAATAATTGTCCCATGTAGTAATATTATTATTATTTTTTTTGGTTTTAAATTTTTTAATTTAATCAATTTTAAAACATCGTAGAATAATAAAGCGAAAAATAAATCGTATCGATCTGATTACAGGGTACCTAGTGTAAAATTATTATTTTAATTTTGAAAGCAAAGATAATTCAATTCTTTCTATAAAAACATTTGAGCGGAGCTTCAATACAATAATATTTAATATTATTTTAAAAAAATTTCATTTAGCCTTTGAATAACCGATTAAAAAAATTAGTTACCGTGGCAATTTTATTTGTTATGTTCTTCTCCCTGAATTTATAAAATACTTTATATTACATATACTATATAAAAGGTACCTACTTTTTCTTTACACTTTAGGAAACTACTAAAAATATCAAATAAACACATCTTAAAAGTACAAACTAGAATCAATTTGCTATCGTTAATATACAAACTTCAAAATACTACTCTACTACTTCTGGTCAAAAAGTTGTTCATAGGAAAAAAATAAACATCATTGTAAAATTGAGAAATTGCAACGAGAGTTTATACTTTTTATTAAATAAAACTTGATCTGCGCTGATGACTTTTGTCAGAATAAAACAAATCATATTATGTAATTCAAGTATGCACAATGGTAGTAACTATCATGAAAGTATACTATCACTATCACTTAAGAAATTGTTTACATAATGATATTTTAGTATAATAGTATCTATCCATTTTGACAGGGACGTAATAATAGGAGAAGAAAATATAGATTTGTCTCTTGTAGATTTAGGACATTTGACTAATAAAATTATAGTAGTACATTTATAACGGTTGAAAATTAAAAGTTTCAACATTTTATCTATATAAGCAAAAATAGTGGGAGCAAATTGATCAAGTCTCAAGTATTTAAATTAGATTATAGTTATTTTCATATCCTTTTTCATTTGATACTTATTTTATTTTTATACTTAAGAAAAAGAGGATATAATATTGAATTTCAAAATAAATATTAATATAAAAGTAATGTTTAAAAATGGATTTGGTCTTTTCTGCATCTCGAGTAAAAATTAATCATGCATAAACGTAAAAACACTGAGTTATATATTATATATATAATATTTTAGACTACAAAAAATTGTATCAACAACATTGCATAATTCGTTTTATGATTTTTGGTCTCTGTACTCAATGGTATCAGTTTTGTAATGTTTTAATTTTAACCCTTTCCGGCCCAATGATAACTTTTGGAATCATGTATTTCAAACACGTATAATATGGTCTATACTTTCCCAATAATGGCTATAATACTTATTTATAAATAAGACATTTTGTTCTCTTTGTATTGGTCACACTGTATTTTGTTATCAATATTATAAAATGATATTAAATTGTGATTTTTATTTTGTTTATGTGTATTAAATAAAAATTTAATAATATATATTTAATTAATATATTGCTTCAACGGGATGTGTGGAAGGCATTGCCCGTGATCTTATATACTTATATAGTACAATTTTAATATGTTAGCTCCTCCACAAGGTTTGATCACGGTACACCTATGATAGTTTATTTATAAATTTAAATTACATCTCGTAGAAAATTTGTAGTACAAAATAATTTAGAAAAATTACTATGATACATCAGGAAAGTTCGTGCTTCAATTAAAAAAAATTAATCCTCAAATCTTTAATATTTATACATTTCTCTGTATTTTAATAATTTTACATAAATGGTTGATTAGTTTAAATTGCAATATGTTTTCATAAATTTCGATTGAATTTTAAATAAATGTTTTTTTCATAGTTTACTTTGTATGTTCATATATTAACTACAAAATAAATTAAAACTGTTGATAAATGGAAACAACATTTAAAATATTGAAATAAGTCGTAGTCGTACAAGTTTTTCTACTAATGATTTCGTTCACAGTTTCTACGTGAAACACAATCATATATACATAAACATGTGCATGTGATTGTCCGTGATTTATTGGTAAACATAATATACTGTTATGTTCAAGAATTGTAACAAAAAGTTTCTGTGATCAATATCCGTACGAAATTTTAAAATCTAAAAACTTATGCAATATTAAGCTACTATTCTATATAACATAAAAAACAGAACGAAAATAAAAAAAAGCTACGTTATTAATAGTTGTAAATATTTTAAATAAAATTACCTTTTTGTAACATTATTTTAAAGTTACCACGCACCATTATATCGGTAGTGATCACTATAAATAAGCGCAGCTATTTGATATTTTGGACTTTTATAATTTGTTATGTATATATAACTCTATATGTAAGAATAATAGAAATTTTCAGAAACTTTTTTTTGTAAAAAATACAAGTTCTATTTTAAAACTTTTAATATAATAATAAGACTACAATTATACAGGGATAATGCAACTCAAACATATACGCGTGTTTGATAGTTTAACTTTTAAAACTTACAATTCATATCCTCTTGGGATATATAGTATATAAGCTTTCAAAGTCCAATTAAATGTACCTGACTCTTTAATAATTTCTTTAATACAAAAATATAGAATATATATTATATACTCAAAACATCAAACTTTTTAACCATATTTCCTTTTTTTCCAAAATATTTATATAAATGGAACAAATTTAAATCCATACTATCTGTCGTAAAATATATGATTTATCGTATGAGTAAATATTTAAAATGTATATCAAGTGTATGTGCAATTACATCGGATGTGCGCAATATATACATATATTTCCTCATCTTTGGAAAATTTCTTGAATATATTGTATCAATAAGAATATTATCGTATATAAGTAGTATAATTTTAATATAAGTAATAAGTAAATTATTTATTAGTGACAGTTTGTATTATTTATAATACTTTATTAATAATAACAAAGTCGACATTTTCTTTGAATTAAATTATTATTATTATTATTAAATTTAAATTATTTTGAAAAATATCTAAAAATAAAATAAAATAATATCTAAATTGCATTCAATTATACATAGTTGATATGGAATTTAATTGAAAAGTCAGTTATTATTATTATAATATATTATTATTCAATAATTCTGATTAAATTTTTTTGATTTCTACATATTTATAGCATTAATAGATATCTTATATCATTATTGAGTTTGCCTGTTCTATTGATACATGTTCATAGTTATTTGGGACATTGTTGATTTGACAATCGACTATCCTTATAATTTGTTAGTCATATATTATTGTTAATAGAGTGATAATGTAATACGCTTGGAGAGTATCTATGTTTTTCTTATATCCTTAAATCTGTCCTTACAGTTATACGTTAATATAAATATTTAAAATCTTATGCTATTCGTGTTATACTTAAAATATTTTTACTTGTAAAATATTGTGAATAAAAAAAATATTAATAAAAAATCAAATTATTTAAAAAAAAAGTGTATAAAATTAGCTTATTGTCCTTTTACTATAACAAATTAACTAAATAATGCATAAAGAAATCGAAAATTTAACACGATCACAGAGTGGAATTTTTATAACTTATTTTTCAAGTAGGTATGTACTATAATTATGAGCAAAATCTTCTTGACATTTTCAAACAAATTTTATAACTCTTAGAAAAAAATTCATATTTTAAAACAGCCATTTTATTAGTAGTATTTGTATATGTTCATATCTTTCATAAAAAAAAAAAATATATCAATTAAATTCAGCAGCATATTATTTATGAAATTGATAATTTTTTTGTTACTATTATATTATAAGAAAAACGCTATAAAGTCTTTAAGAAAATAAATAATTGACTACTATTATTCGACAAAATATTATCAGAGTAAACTATTTTAAAAATTATAATTTTATAATAATATTAATATCACTAGGACTTAGTGTCATATATAGAAATTATTTTCAATATGAGCCAATACTACAAATATGAGAAGAGGGAGGTTTAATGTTAGAAGGAGCTTATATTATTGGAAGATATAATAAATGGATCAATCAGGTTAAATTAAATTAAAAATGTAAATTTAATTAATTAATTTTGTGAGAAAGTTAAAATAAAATACATTATTTTACTTGTTACATGTTGTATTAGATATATTATTAGTTTACGGTGACTTAATTCAAGCATAACATGAAAATATAAACAAATTATTAAAGCCAATTTAATCGTATATTATTTTACTTAACTTGAAAGATTATATTTATAATAAAGTAAAATACTTTATTAATAATATACCATGTAGGTAATTGTTTATAGTATAATAACTTTTTACTGAACAATAAATTTCTTTATATTTTAATATTTTTTAATGTTTTCTTATTTTTTTTATTTTTATAGTATCGTTTAAAATGTTCCTTTAAATTGTATAACTAATTTGCAAATTGTAAGGTTTAATAATATTTTATACACATTTAAAATTTGAAAGTTTTCAAGATGATATATTTTTTTGGACAAAATAAGTGGAAAGATGAAAAATATTAATTAAAAAGTCAGTATGTCTTTTGCTAAAAGCGAGAAGTCGATGGTTGGCTGTTAAATTTTTACTATAAATAATAAAGAAATATACTATTCATCCATAATGCTTTTAATTTCCCATATATTTGTCAATGTTTTTTTATTCTTGGTGATATGTCAGGAAAACGATCCTAATCTTGGCATCAGTCGCGTCTTCGCTGTCCCCGTTTATTCTAATTATTCTTCACCCTAATAATCACCTATTTATTTTTGACGTTCCTTTTTGCCATCCCTGTGGACCATTTTTTTCTTGACTACTCTATTAGTGAATTCCACTCCTTAATAATCTTTTCTTTTCTTTTATATCCTTTAGTTTCCAGACTATTGCATCATATATATTGATGGTTCTTCTACAACTCAGAAGCTATTGCAGTTTCTATCCCAAGCCTCCAAGTATTATTTTCTGACTGCCTTATTTTTTTCGTCGTTTTTAATCATTCTTCCGATAAGTTGCTGGTAGTATCGGATTCTCAATTCGTTTTATATTCAATTAAGAGTAGGTAACCCCTGAAATCTGGTTCATCAGTTTTTTCTGTGCTTATTTTTGCATTAATTTATCTACACTATCATTAGGTTATTAGGAATGCATGGCATACTCCGACGGCCAGTTGGTTTAAATCTATTTGTCCTGATATACCTCGATTTCCTTGAGTTTTTAGTGTTAATCCCACTAGGTTTTATATTATTTTTCTCTCCAGACTTAGGTTTGGTCATAACTATTTGCCTGACTATGCCTTTTCCTTTCATTTAAACTCATCTCCTTATTGCCCTTACCATGATGAAATAGAAGTATGTGATTTTTGTCTTATATTTTTTCTCTGTCCTTCGTTTTTCAACAAGTGAAGTAGATTATTTAATTCCCATCTCTTTTAATAAGAATTCCAAATATATTCTTTATTCATTTTCTTCTTTTTTTTCCATGTGTAATTCAGTATATTTCTGTTTTAATTCCTGGTCTCAATTTAGTTTTGTTACATTTCGCTTCTATTTGTTTTTAATAATTCATAATTTATTTTTATTTTTATGTATTGTTAAAAAAAATGGATAAGCTAAAAGTAATTGTATTATGATTTTTTATGGGATTAAAATATTAACATATTTTGAGAAAATTAAATTTTTAAATTAAATATAATTAAATATATTATATAAAATGTTACATTGTTAAAAAATTAAAAAATTTTTTTCTAAAAAGAATACTAAAAAAAAACTACTAAACAAATTTAAAACAACATAATAATAATAATAATAATAATACAAGTAAATCCATAGCCTAAATATTTAATAATATTTAAAAAAAAAAAACTAAATTTAAAAATCATTTATTACTAAGAAGATATTACAATGGGTAATTTAGATATTTCATAAACAAGACAATAAATTTAAACTAAAATATATTTAATATATAATTAATGAATTTATTTGTTTTAATATTCAAATGTTTAATAAAATTCAATTTTTGATGATTTGATATTAAATTAATCTGCTGCAATGAACCAAAACACAATATAGGCATATTCGAGTAGAATTAATCTTGATTCCAATTTGTATACGTCGAAACGATATTATATTAAAAAATAAAAACTAACAGACATGTTGAAATAATTTATAGCAATTGAAATCGTTATTATTGAAAAGTACATACAATAAAAAACATTATTAAGGTAATAACTAGTTAATGCAAGTATAGCAGTAGTTTTTTAATTAATTACTTCTTTTTATGACTTTATACACTGCAAGCCAATATAAAAATAGAATATAGAATAAGATTATGAAACAACAAGAAATCTTAAATACTATTGAGTTGGTTTCAAGTGACTGCATTTTATAATTTAATAGTCATTACGAAAGAAATTAAAACAATCCGTTGTCTGAAAAATGTAAGACATAAACGGTTTCGTCGCTTTCAATAATTATAATGTTTAATGTTCCGACAGATAACCATTGTACATAATATAATTTAAATATTATCTACATAAAAACAAATTAAATCTTACGAGTACTTATATTTAAGAGTATTAATACAAAAACGGAATCAATTGGAATTTTAGCTCCTATAAAGAAGCATAAATTATTATATATATACAAACTTTTTTTGAATGTATAAGTTTTGGACCAATATCTTCGATTATCTACTTTTAAATGGTCGATTTAGTATATTTAGAATAACGATCCCGCAGTTACCCTATTTATTTGAGCCCTCCATCAAAAGTTATCGTTTGAGGGTTATTGTAGGGCTAACCACCCTAAATGTAAAAAAAAAAATTGGTAACGAATCAACCTAATATGCTTCGAATGAAAAATGTGGAGCTTAAGGATTTTTTAACTAGAACTTGGAATGTGAGATGATTATATAGTTCTGGACATTTGATGACAGTGATATGGAAAACTTGAACTATATCGACAGGACATTTCTAAAATTTAAGAAACAAGGTTAATTAATGACAGAATATATTGTATAGAAATACAATACAAATGGCTCAATATAGTTATCGTTAGCTGCTGTGCACCAAGCAAATATAAGGAGGATGAGATAAAAATAAACACTACTAAACTAGATGCAGTTTATGATTTGATACCGGCAAATGAATTAAAAGTTCTGTTAGAAGATTTCAATGCAAAAATAGGACAATAATTAATGGAGAGACCAACAATTAAAAAACACAACTTGTTATGGAAAATCGAATACAAATGGTACTAGGTTAATTAGTTTTCCCATGATATTTACACATACAGGCATACATATACAAACGTGGGTGTCAAAATTTGGTGAGACAAGGAATCAAATAGATTACATCTTAGTAAAAAAATTAATTAAAGATGGAACACAGACGTTTGAAATATGAGAGGAAGTAGTGCGATATCGCATCATTTTCTTGTAAACGTTTAAGTCAAAATAAGACTGTTAGTTGAGCAGCAAAAAATAACAGAAATGCCCAAAAGGGTGAATACTAAAGCTTTAAAAAATCAATCAATGGAAGAAAAGTACAAATAGAAATATTACGATTGTTACAAGAAACATAAAAGTTAGATAAAATTTGTAATAACGCATACAATGCAATAAAAAAAGTGCCTAGTGAACTTTCGGGGTTTATAGAAAACAAAAGCTAAAGATAAATGGTTTGATGAAAGCTGCAAGAGAGCCATAGCTCAAAAGCATGAATAGTGGTACTTAATAACCTTACCGAAAATAATAAGAGAATTTTGATGTCCAAACAGAGAGAGACAAAGCTTACAAATCGAAGAAAAAAAGAGTAGGAAAAAATAAGTACGAAAATAATAGAAAATAGTTACAGAGATATCACGAATATTTTCTTTGAAAAAGCTAACCAAATTAAAACCGAATTCAAGACAACGTCAACAATTAGAAGAAGCGAAGATGGATTTCTTAAAACAAAAAAGACAAAAGTGGCTTGAGAATTCAAAAACGTTTTTGAAATAATGCTAAATCGGTCAACACAAAACGAGTCATGGAGAGAAGGTACTACAGTTGAACAATACTTAGAGGAACCTACAGAAGAAGAAATTGAACAAGCGATAAATATGCTCAAAAACGAAAAAGCATCAGATGATGATGAAATGAAAAGAGAAGATGGAATTGCCGCTGAAATGTTGAAAAAAGAAAGAATTACTAAATTAAAATGATTAATTGGAAAAATATGGAAAGTTAAAGGAATGCCATTGATATGAAACATGTTACTGTTGTGCCCGATGTATAAAAATTGTAGAAAAAAGCTATGAATTCGACCAAGCCTACAACTTAGTCTTGGCGGGTAATAATTGAATTTGGAATACCGGCAAAACTTGTGAGGTTAGTGAAGGAATGTGTACTAAATTATAAATGTAAAATAAAGTTCAACTCTATAATGTCAGAAGATTTTCCAATAGAAACGTGTTTGATACAAAGGGATGCATTATCCCTACATACTATTCAAAATCGCTCTTGAGTCGGTAGTAAGGAAAGTACAAAAAGACTTAAAAGATCTGAAAAAAATGTGGTGATAACAGCGTACCCAAAATACATAATAATAATGGACGAAATAAAAGATCAAGTAAAAAACATAGAAAATAAACTAATAAAGGAAGGAAGAAGTATAGGACTAAACATCAATGAAGGCAGGACTAAATACCTGATTATATCACCAAAATTTAATTGCAGTGGGAGATATGATATTTGAGAAGACTTTAAATATTTTGGAGTAAACTCGAATAAAAGGGCAAATAGCAATGGGCTATTTTCTTATGGAAATATTATTATATATTAGCTATTGTACTATACGAGATGTGGGGCATAGGCGTCAACGAAGACAGACGAAAAAAGACGAATAACATTTGGGAAAAAAATATTCAGGAGGTTTTTCGGCCCTAAAAAGAACACTGAAAATAATGAATACGAAGGATGAACATACGTCTATAGTATATACGGCTATAAAACTTAGCTAAGCAATACATGTATAGAGAGCGGTGGATAAGAATAATAAACAAGGTCACAATATAGAAGCCAGATCAGACAAGACCAAGAGAACGGCTAAGATAGTGGTGAAGCGAGCTAGTCAGAGATGATCTGAAGCTTCTAGGAATCAGGGACGGAGAAAGATTAGCATTGAATAGAGTTGGGTGGCGAGCAGTAGAAACTCGTGAGTAAAATATCTGGTGGTGCACAACTAAAGAATACTACGGATTAATAACAAATATATTAACAATATTATATTATGTTATTTTCTCTAAAATCTCGATATAATAGGTAGGTACTGTAATAACGAACGGATGTTACACAACTATCCTGTTCGATAGACTAACTTCCACTAGCTGTATCTGCAGGGCAGTTTATTTTATTTTAATATTTATATTAAAAATTAAAATACAATTATTTTGTCAAACTAAATTATACAATACAATTTTATAAAATATATTACTTTTTTGCATGAAGAAGTTTCATTTTAAATTAAATAATACAATTATGTATGTTCAGTATTAAAATGTAAATATGCATATCAGTTTTTATTTTGTATATAGGAGATTACAAAATAATTTTAATCCGTATAATTAAGGGTTCGTATTAGGAAAATGAACTTTTGGCAATATTACAAAAAATACGCCTTTTGAGTACCTAACAACAATATTTTCCTAAGATAAATTGCATATTTTCGCCTACTCATCTTTGTAGGACCTAATTTAATATGGATTTTTAAATTATCATAAAATAAAAAAAAAGATAAATATCGGGTTTTGTAGTTATTGATTTGGATGTTCACGTCTATTGAGAAATGTGGAATTGAACATAATATATTTTTAACTTTCTATATAACTATTTTTATACCATCTGGATTTTGAAAAATTGGAGGAAGTAAAATAATAGAATAAATGCCCTAATAGGTGGTGCATACGCAACGTAATACCATTGTAGTACGATTCATTTACCATATCTCGTTATTTCGTAAAACAAAACAATCTAAAAGTATACATTAAGATTTAATATACAATTTTGTTTCGTTTATTTCAATACCTTTTTTACTTTGTTTATTTAATTGTTTTATACTCTTATAGGTGACTTATAGTAGTAATATTCTTTTGTTTTGTTTTTATTTTCATTACCCTGTTTTACAAATTTGTCAGTGTAGATGTTTTCGAATAGCCCAGTGTCTGCATTTGAATTAAGTGGAAAATCTACTGTAACTAAAAATACAATTAAATCAAAAGTCTGGAAATAACCATTATAAAAGAACTAAAGAAATGAGTATTTAATTTTTTTAGAACATTTAACTTTTTAACAATAATTTACAAATACATACATATATATATATATATATATATAATATAAAAAATAAATATATATACATATATATATACACATTGGCTCAGACTTTTAAATACAATTTCTGGTAATAAAAATCGTATTTCAATAATTATAAACACGAAGGAAGATACTAATTAAAATTAGTGAGCTAAATTATTTGTTCTGAAATATATGTTTTACTTTTATAAATATATTTATAAAATTCTAATTATTATCATTAATACTTGTATTATGATTAAAAAAATGTAATAAAACTATTTCTATAATATACAAGTTATAACACAAATGGTTCAAAAAAAGGTAAAATAGAAAATAAATGTTTTTAAAAATGAAATAATATACAATAAATATGTGCAAATATTGAACATAACAATAATAATTAATAAAAAATCAATATTATAGTATGAAATAAAATACAATAAATCTAAACTATGACCTATAAATAAACAATAATTGAGAACCAAGCATCCTTTAAGAAGAATTGTAGGTATCGCGTTTTAAATTTTTAGAAGAAGAAATTAAAGAAACTACATTTTGAAATTAAAAGAACAATTTATGTTAGAAATAATGAAAAATAATTGACGTAAATAGAATAAATGAATTATTATAATACGATTTTTTGAATTAAATGTGTATAGGGGCCATAAAATATAATATAATTAAACTTGCATATTAATTATGGGATGTTGATAAATACTTAGTGTATCCAGATTGATTGTTGAAGGCCATTTGATAGGCATGACTATTAGTGATCTATAAATAATATTAGGTATAAAAATGAAAGCACCTTTAACTATGTCCTTCAATAACGTCGTAGCTATTCTAGTAATGACACTTGTAGTTGGATTCAAACCCGGGTTACAATTAATTTCGATTAACCAGGGCTCGAAATTGTCTGTTAGTATAAAATCTGCTCCCAATAACTGAAATGAATATTTCTTATTTACATTTGGCCTGAAAGATTTGAGAAAAATGGTCAATATTGTTTCGCAGATTGACGGATATATTGCTGTATTCCATTTGTCATCCTGATCAATTGACTTCAAATAATGTTTGAATTGTGAAAAATCCCACATGCATTCTTCTGGTACATTAGATGCTCTGTAATTTTTATATTTTGATTGTACCCTGATATTACTAACGTGAACAGCTTCACTCAAATCTTTAAACGAAAATTTTTTGGAACAAAATCGTAAATATCCTTCTCTGTAATTGTTACATATTAAACAATTATAAAACTTTTTTACAATTAAGACCTCTATAAATATCAACCTATAAGTACCTATAACTTGGATATCGACATACTCTTTTCTGATTCGATATACCTACATTTTTAAAATTATAAAATTACCAGAAAAAAAACAAATAAATAATATTTTTATTAAAACATAATATGTCATGTATATTAATTTTAATTTCTTGCGGACTGCTGGTAAATAACCGTAAACCACATAGAATTTGGAGACATAATTCTTCAATGACAATTAATAGCATCTAATGTTGAATATAATATACTATACGTATTAAAATACTTTTTAATTACTATGAATACATTTTATATTATATAACATTGTTTACGTTAAATGTTTTATATTAGTCTAATAATGGTATACACCTAATGTATTGAAAAACATTTTTATTGGAACTAGGATGTGAGATGAATTTTTTTTTAATAAAATTAATATTGGAAGTAGGTACACATGAAAATAGATAGCATATTGAACAAAATAAATTTTTTAATTGATAAAATTGAAGATATATTATAATTAATATCCTATTCACAGAGTGCTGAACAAATTATAATATAATATAATAATATAATTTAATTGAATCATAATTTTTGAAATTTAGATTTCAACAAAGTTTAGTAGGTATCTACATATTATTTGTGGAAATCAAAATCAAAATATACTGTAGTGGCAGTGGCAGTCATTTAGTCGGCAATTTCCAATGGGACATCTAGCAAAGTTTTGTTCTGAAGCCCCCTCTAAACCAGTGCCTATAAAATATTTATTTAATTTAATATTTTCCTCAAAAATTAAAATTAAATTTTTCAATACCATTTTTTTGTTTTTAATTTTTAATTTGGGGCCTTCACCATTTCAAGACTTATTTTTACTTTTTTTATTGTTTTCGAAACTATTTTTGTATTTTTGGGGAGCCCCACCGAATTCAAACTCCAGAGCTCCCAAACTATAAATCTGACCCTGGATCGTAGTATAGAGAACCAAATTAAACCTATAGGTTGTGGGCCCCTCTGAATTCGCCAACCACAATTTAACTCTTAGATCTGCCACTGTATAGTGGACACTAATTAAGACCTAAAAATTTATTTTAGTGTTTGGAGTTCTTAAAAAATATTTATAGAATTATTCAATTATAATTTATAAATTAATATTTTACTTGTACATCCATATCTGTACTGGATATGTATTTGTGATTATAACGTATTGTCGCAAATCTACTTTCACATTAAATATTCGCAATGGATTTTCTAAAACGAATACATTTATAATAATATACCAAAATAATAATTAAATTAAATAACCAATTTATACCTATATATTTTTGTATTATGTATATTTGATTTGATTCTTTAGGTCCCGTAAGGATTTTCAAAATATTATAGATATACTTCTCTAGTTTTATTCCTTTACCGGAACAGCTATTATGTGGTTTTATAATCCACAAATTCGATTCACCATCAATACAATATTGTGGACAAAATGATTTGATTTTATGTGCTAAAATACCAAATTTCTCAAATATGTCCTTAAATTATTGGATTACATTTGTAGTTTTGGTGTTCAATTATAATTTTTTAAAAAGCCAGTAATGAATATGTTTACATTAATTTGAAATGAGTTTGAAAGACAAATAGTGGCAGACTCTTCTAAAATTTTATAATACCAAACCATGAATTTATTCCAGCCATCTTCAAACTTTGTCGTAAACCAAAGAATGTCATTTATACCTTCCGTTTTATAAGCATTTAGGAATTCCAAACAACGTTGTTCAGTAAAGTCGATCACTTCATATGGAATCTATAATGAAATACATAATTCGTACCTATATATTAATATCTGTTTTTGTAGGGGGTAGGTATGTGTGCATGTAAAATTAGCTAAAGCATAAAAAATTTTTTTCGCTATAGTGATTGAATAAATATTTTTAAAAGCTATTAAAAATGAAATATACATGAGTATATAATTTCTACTCATCTAATAATTCATTAATCTTTCAGGGCTTTATCTTTTATTACTTTTGACAGATGTGTTGTTAAACCGATTTAAATAAATAAGGAATTAGGTATGTTATACGACTATTGATTTAGATTTTCTGAAAAATATTCAAATTAAAAATAACAAAACATTATAAACAGGAAGGATTAAAAATGCTCCTGTGAAAATACATATAGCTGGAGCAATGAACGTCACTATGGAAACGTATTTTTATTAAACAAATCTTTTTAATGTATATTTTTTTAAATATATTTTAAACACATAACACTACTTTAAAAATATTTTTATAATTATCCAATATATATTATTCATTAAACTTAAGTACATATATATAAAACACAATTTAGTAATATTGTTATGAATTATATTAATTACATACTTATTTTTTTTTTCAAATATTATTTTTTGAGAGGATGTCAGTGCGACAATTTTTAAAGGGTTCTATATGGGACATTTTTAGAAAACTTTAAGAAAAATGAAAATCAAATAATTGAAAAATGAATAAAAATTTTTCTTATTACTTGGTATATCATTTTTTTATTGTGGTTGTTTTTTTTTATGAATTTATACAATTTTATTGAAAATATTACTTTTTCATTTCTCATTTATAAAAATATCGTAGAAAAATGTTAAAAAAATTATTAAAAATAACATTATCTAGTGCCCCACATAGACGTTTTGTAATATGTGAAAATTTAAACATGTTTTATAAGTTATTAAAAATTAAATTTTTTTGTATTTTAAAATAAATATAAGTCCTTAAAAATTAAATATCGAAAAAAGGCTACGTAAGACACTAGATAATGTTATCTATAATTTATTTTTCGGTTTATCTTTCTACAATGTTTGTACGTTGTTAAGAATAAGAAATGCTAACACGAGTTTTTCGTTTAAAATCATTTGCGCTGACATCCTCTTAAATATACTCGTAAATATATTATGATATAATTTAATAGGTAGGTACGTATAAAACTCAATAACAATTAAACCATTTGAATAATTAATTTGTAGCTGTAACTTTGTTGAAACATATTTGGGATAAATATAATTTTTGCAGTACGAGTATATTACAATATTAAGTGTATATTGTTGGAATTTTTAATTTACGATTCCCTTTGTTTACTTAATTTAACATTATAAAATTTCATTTCAACTCTAATGGACAGTTGATAACCATCATCAGAAATGTGCTATTATTCAAAACTTCTGTAAGTTAACTGACTTTCTCTTGAGATTTCTTGAATATTATTTGATTTATCTGAATTCTAGTTCTTTACCGATGAATTTGTCTTTTTAAATAATAAGATATTTACAAGTTAAATTAATTCATTGATGAATCATGATTATTATTTATTTATTTTTATACTACTTTTTTGTTCTATTATTTTTAAATAATTGTGTTAATGTTAAATTTGAATTAATTTAATTTATTTTTACTACCTATTCCAATTTAAATATTTTTCTTGGTTCTGACATTTGCATAATATATCGTGCAATTATTGAACTAAATTCGATTGCCACTATAAATGCATTTTTTTTAAATTCAAATTTTAAATTAATTTTAGAAAATTTGATGTATAACTTGTAGTCAATATATTGTATAGGTATACGTTTTCTAACAGTTTACTAGAATGAATGAGCTCAGCACTTTTCTTCATTTGATCTGTATTTATACTCTTTAAATAGAATCCAGGGACCAGTGGGTCAAATATTGAGAAATTGTACGTAGAATTTTAATTACATTTTCCATAAACATGACATAGATGTAATTAAACGATAGTTATTTAAAATAATAACTGGTTTTAGAATGTGTTATTAATTACGATCATGATATCAAAAATAATCATGTTACCAAAGATCGTTAATTCTAACCATTATTTGTGAAATTTAACGCATTTTATTTAAAACAAATTTACTAAAATAATAACACTAATAAAATGTAGATGATTTATTATGATTATTTCATTTTAAAATAAACCATCGAATTCAAAACTAAAATCGTTAACACACAGGCTTTAACATTATATATATATAAGAAATATGTATGTGATTTTTCAATGTTGTTCGTGTGTCAGACAGAACACAGAAATAATAAACTTTAGTGTGACATTCTTTTTAAATATATTTATAAGTTATAACTTACAGTTCCATTTGCATTAAATATATTTTTTTGAGAATTTTTCGATAGAAGAATATGTTTTAAACAACTCAAAACTGCTGTTAATTTATAGTCTTTTATGAAAGCATTCAGTGACTTTCGATCTGAAATCCTATAAGTCCTTGGAACTTTTACATTGACCTTTTTTGATATTTGTTCTACATTTTCGATCAAGCCAACCTAATTTATAAAATTAATAGTATACAATTTTTATTTATGAATCCTTATATAAATAAGTGTAAAAAATACTTTAGTGCAAAAGGTCAAATGAAAAATTTGACTTAACGTTGTAGTGTCGCTAGTTGTGTTAAAATCAATATAATTTTTTTTTGTAGTAAATAGATAATTAGGCATCACATTTTTAATTTTAAACCATATATATGCATTTTCTATATTTTCCATAATTAAAGATTTTTTATTTGTTGGAGTTAACGAAGGCGGTGACTCAATGGCAGGGACTCCAGAAAATTCTGCAAATATAAAATTAACCATTAAAATAACTGCATTTGGTATAGTGATTAAAGTAGGCATAATAAATAACTATATAATATCTACAATAAATTTATATGTATCAGAATAATAAAATAATTTAAATAATAGAATAGTAATTCGGAATTGGGCATATATATTTATTTTTATTTTACTTATATTATTATATTGATAATAATGTTGGAATTATATTTTTATGCGTTAAAGTTGTATTAGAATCTGAGTGGAGTGAGGAATGCGTTGGTTTTGTATTATGTTTGTATACATTTTTTCAGGGTAAAAGTTTTGAGATAAAGTAACAAATTCATTCTAATTGGTACTTTAGACTTTTTTTTTAAGCGTGATAATAAACTACCATTTATACATTGTATTCAGTATTATATAAATTCAGGGAAATTAAAATAATAAATAAATAGTTATGGTTTTTAACTGATTTTTTTAAAAAATTTTATTTAAAGCTTAAATAGTCAATTTAAAAAAATTATATTAAATATTTAAATATTATTATTCCGAACTTCGCTCAGAATTGTTTGTATAATGAAATGATTTAAATGCATTCAAATCTAAAATCATAATACACCATCCTGTCCGATGACTAAAGGGGCGATTGACAAAGTTTCACAATCTGTATCTGAGAGATTTTATTTTTAATTGGATAATTCCAAACATATAACAAAAATATATAAATTAAAAACATTCGTATAAATAATATCCAGATAACCTCAAACATTGTTATAATGAATATACAATCAATTTATACAAATGATTAATTAATATAGTATTTTAGACTGTTAGTGTAACGAGAAAATAATGGATTTTACAATGATTTTAGTGAAAATTTTATGAAGTTAAAATGGAATTGAGTAGAAATTTTTGAGTAAATAGGTTTTTTTGGTTGCAAATAAATTCTATTTGGTACTTTAAAAGGTAATGTTAGATTTTTCCAGTATTTTATTACCTTTTATACTGTACTTATATGACTTTTGTATACGTATGTATACTGTATAATATAGCAGGGTGTATACAGTAAATATAACCTGTTATACACGAGATAATTCTACAGAGCATACAAACGACTCGCTTGAGGATTTTTGAAGCCAAATTTCTCTATCCAAACGGCCACCGAAAATTGTATTCATCGTGAATGTAATAGATAGTTATATATGTAAAATCAGACAAATACAATGTAAAAAAATCTGGAAATTAAAATGGTTCTATAAAGCGTTTTATGGTATTGTTCAACGGGGTGCACGAAGTCATTTTCCGGCTGCAGATGCGCCAACTTGATGCCATTTGGTTATCATAGTTTGGTTGCGTTTTCTTATGGCACCGAGTATATTGGTATTTTGAAAATATCATTATTCGGTTTTTTGACTAGATTCTTTAAGTCTAAAAAACTACTTTTTATAACGAAAATATTTTAAAATATTAGAGAAAATAAAAAATGACAATTAAAATTATATGTATTATTAAATGAAAAAATTTTCCAAATTTTCGTCAGAACACTCATTCGTGCTGGACTGTTGGAATTATAATGATTACATTATTACTAAAAAAATAGAGTGAAAGCACCTTAAAATGAAATGAAATTATTAAATACGTGATCAATTTGTATTTATTTGTAATTTTTAATACATAATTTTTTTATACTTTTATTTTCTACATTGAACAACATAAAGTAAATGACAATTTTAAATTAATGTTTATTTTTATTCCAAAAGTTTATAACATATTATAATATATTTGGAACTTATTAAAAATCATATAGTTATCGTTTTTCATCAAATATGAATTTAAAAAAATCACAAAAAAAGAAAATCTTAGAAAATAACTATCTTAGAATTAAAAACTACTGTTCAGTATAGAGACGGGCAAATGTACTTCGCTCATCTGTTAGGATACCAGTGGTGGATAAATTTGAAAGCAATGATAAATAATTTTTTTTATAAAACGATTTTGAGTGGAGCAACTATTTATAAAATACCGCTTACTGCGGTATTTATACATTTAATAAAAATTTTATAAAAATAATAATTTTATAAAAAAATGGGTTTTTTTATGATTAAGGAAACTACTGAAAGAATCCAAAAATGACCCATTTAAAATATCAAATAGAACCACTTTGCTATCAAAAAAGTTGTTTATTCCAAAACTCTTACTCAACTCATTCTACTAGAAAAAGTATATTCATACAAAAATTAAAAAATTAAACTAATAGAACCATATCATTGCAAAATAAATAGATTCTTCGATCCGCTCAAAATCTAAAATCACTTATTGTGCAAAATTATGGTCTAAAATATTTTG
This sequence comes from Pemphigus obesinymphae, assembly GCA_025469235.1. Classification (NCBI taxonomy): domain Eukaryota; kingdom Metazoa; phylum Arthropoda; class Insecta; order Hemiptera; family Aphididae; genus Pemphigus; species Pemphigus obesinymphae. The sequence goes on along the minus strand of JAIPRL010001362.1, from coordinate 58,405 downwards.
ATATAATTACCAGTGGCGTTTTCTCTGGGTGTACAAATTGTATGTTAACGCCTTACAAAATCTACGTGTATAATGATTAATAATTATTTTGATTATAATAAATATGCAATTTAAAAATAAAAAAACAATCGTACATTATTGTTATCGTACGATTGTTTACATAATATATAAATAATGTTAAATATATATCGATTATCATAGATCCATTTATCATTATTCTTTTGTATATTATGGAACACGGATAAATATATTGAACTAACAAAACAAATACGACCGGTTTTAGTCTCGAAACTCGATTGCGATGTGTTTACATGTTGTAGGACGTTAAATATTTTGTCAACGGTTTCATGTTACCTTTGTACCTAAAATCGTATATCATCGTATTTCTATCAGGTAACTTCGATACAGTGCCAATACCCGACAAAGGCGTTAACTTTTGAAACAACGACTTGCGGGATACGACTACTCGTATGCCGAGTGCCCACGTATTTTTTTCAATTGTGTATATCGTAGCTACCCGTTTATGCAGGTATGAGATAGTATATTGAACATACTAGTACAATGTTCACTTCTGTGGCAAACTATAGTATATCACACAAGTCGAAAGTACCTATATTATACTATATATTATAATATAATATTTTATTTTTTTCCTGTTATACCTATTACTGAGTTCAGAATGGACGGCTATATTGTATTGGAAATATTTTATACGGGACAGACATTTTACGGAATGACAATGTACGGAAACTATTATTTTTGAATGAAATTTACGTGAAAATTAAAACATTGAATTATATCCCTTTGAAAAATATTTATTGGAACGGACATTTCATGGAATGATACGATCTGGGACAAACAATGATTGGAATTAACACAGTGCTTAACAATCATTGCTTGGAACGGACATTTCTTGGAATGAATACAGTGCTTAACGATAGTTGCTTGGGACAAACATTTCATGGAATGATAAGGTTTTAAATCATAATTGAATGGAATTACATAGTGTTGAACAATCATTGCTCGAAACAGACATTTATTGGAATAGGTTTATAGTATCTACTATCTGTGTATGATTAGAGGTTAATTGACATGAGCACATTTGTCGTTACACGGTGTAGCCAAGCCAAATGTATGTCACATTTTATCACAACCCCCTTTTTTATTTTATCAATACTCGTTAGCATATATAATTATCTATGATTATTAATGATTTAAACTAAAATACAAGTTTTAAATCAATTTTTTTTTATCAATTTCTTATAGAATAATAGAATTTCAATAAATGTATTTTCCAAATATTTTAATTCCAGTAAATGTATGTCCCATGTATTATAATGCCAATAAATGTCTGTATAGGTAAAAATATGAGAATTACAATAAATGTCTGTTCAAAGTATTGTCTTTTTAGTACATTTCTGTACCAAGTATTGTAGTTTCAAACTATGTCTGCACCATGAAAAAATAAATGATTTCCAAAAAATGTCTGTTCAGAGTAATGTAATTCCAACAATTGTCTGTTATATTTCAATAAATTATAATTCCAGTACATTATTTTCCAAAAATAATTTTTCCAAATATTGTTTGATTATTTGATTCCATAATATGTCCGTTCCAATGTAAATCATTCCAGTAAATTATGCTCTCCCGTATATTATAGTAATACTGTATTGAGAATATTTAAAAAATACTTTATGGTGAGTGTACCTATTAGGAATAACGTATTTAAATATTAATTACTTCCAACAGAAGTTGTATATATATATCCGTAATAATTCGGTGGTTTCAATTCTGGATCCTTTTTTTCTAACCATCCTCTTTTCTTCAGCTCCTCCGAAATTATTGGATAGTATCCGTGTATTGAAAATATTCTTCTAGACTATAATATATTAGAAAAAAACATTAATTATATCATATTTTAATTAAAGTGATGTTATATTAGCTTATATATATGGACATATCGCAATAATTGCATACATTATAAATTATTATTATCATACTAAAAAAATTAAAATAAATAGAAACTAGAAGTACTTCATGTAATAATTAAGTATTTTATGTAATATAATATATTTGCATATTGAACTAATTTAATTTATAAATTAATTAATATTCATTATATTATTATATACCTAGCCTATTTATTATGATTGCTATACTTTTTTTTCAATAATTTTGAATAATACAAATGATAATAAATAATAAATTAGGTAATGGAAAAAATATTATTTCAAGATTGAAACAGAATATGATAATTTGATGAATAATAAACAAATAAATATAACACACTGGTATATTGGTATATAATATATAATATTAAGGAAGATATCTTAAATCAATGATGCTCATATTTGTATTAATAATGATTATTATATGGTAATAGGTACGAAAACTAGGAGAGTTTAAAATCGATTTATCCAACTCCTTATAATATAAATACCTCGGAGCCAAACTGATAAGGAAAGTTTGTTAGTCCACTTAGAAAATAATCTGTATTGTTTCATCGTAATAAATATCGATAAAGTTTTTGTCTCTAATTTTAAACGATTTGATAATGTTACATTCATTTTAATGATGTACAATATAAAACAAGTTTAAACAGTATTTTATTTATGTCAAAAAAAAGTTCAAATCCTCACTAATATAATAAATAAACATGTAAAATCGAGTACCAATTAAATTTGTTTGGAATAATAAAGGTTGTGTTTGAATTCTTATAATATATTTTTACTAAGAAAAAAAAATTACTACAATCTTATTAATATTACGCTTAATAATATATTTGTTTAATTTATGAATAAAATTAATTATACAGTATTTAAAAGTTTAAAAATATTTGGGTTTTTAATAGTTAAAATTTATCATTTGTACGGATATAGGAAACAGAGAAACGAGGTTCGATTGGCTCAACTTGTATAATGCAAGCTATTATTACATTATGAGTTAATGAAGTGTAAAATGTATTAATTTCTCAAAAATATATTTCATTTTTTTTAAAACGAATCCTTTGTATGTAAAATGACTTCAAAAATGGCATGTATTGAGATAGGTGGAGTCTCAACAATGATCGAGCCATCTATAAAATTTGAAAATTGATCACAAATGAAACTTTAGAACAATAGTTTTCGAAATTAACATTCATATTCAATAATATTATAAACAGATTATAATATTTTCAAATATGTAATAGATACCGATATCAATTTACATGTTTTGCTTAAAAGTATAATAATGAAAAAACAATATAATTAAAAAATATTTATAATTTATATGAGCTTGAAGTTTGAATTACAAATAGTGTATTTACTGTTTACTAATTAAAAATTTGAAATAACATGTGTTATAACAAGTTATTTTACAAATTCGAAGTGCTTACTAAAAACATTTTATTATTCATCATTAATTTCATTAATACGTTTAATCCCTAAAAATACCTTCAGTATAAAAAAATACCACAACTAAGAAAATTATTTATTGTGCCTTGTACCAATTGAGTGGACCAAAAATGGAAAACTAACTCAACTAGTGTATGTAACACAATAATATCATTTTTTTATTATTATAATAAACCATTTATTAATTTTAGTTTTTATTTTATTATATTATATATGTATATCAAATAGCCATTTACTACCAACAGTTGCGAGTGCAAATTACTTAACGCTAATATTATAGTAGTATAGAAAAGGATCAAGAGCGATTTTAGCGGCTTACATATTATTATTGTCTTTAATAATTGAACACTTTATGAAGATACTTGATAATATTATTCTCGACAAAACTTTTAGCAAATTAAATGCAAAAAGCAAAAAGAATCATAAATAATAATGCAGAGATTGAACTAAGGACATTTTAGAGAACTATATGACGATATAACGAGCCTATATATAAAAAAAGATAGAGATTTACACTCTGCTTACTCAAGACGGTCAATATATTAATATAATTATACGATTTACCTTCTATTCGGATCTTGCAGAAACACAAAATATATCATATGTAATTTTTGGTATAAAATACACACATTTTGAAAACGTCAATAATAGGAAAATTAATAAATTAAAATATAATTAGTAATAATAACTAATAAAAAATAATTGCAATCATTTAAATTATGTTTTAAAAGCGACATTAAAATTAAGACTAAAAATTTGTATTTATCACAATAAAGTATTAATGGACTCATTTTGAAATAAACAGTTTATTACAAAAGAAATCTGCGTTTAAATATCTGAAAAGTAACAATTGAAAAATTGAAATAGTGGTGAAACACAGGTGTATGTTCAATGTTCGCAATTGATGATGTCTATACTTATAAGAAAAAATATGGGAAAACACGCTATAGAATAGAGTTGGTTCAAAAATTAATATAAAATATTATATTTGCAAGCTTTGACACACTTTAACATTATTTCTCAATTCTGATAATAATAACGGGCTTGTAAGATTTATTAATGCCCTAATCTATATTAATATTTTAGTTATATTTTTATAGTTATATAAAAAACAATATATCATTCAGAATTCAATCACAAATATACATTATAAACTAGATCGCTATCATTAAAAATAGATAGTGAAACCGGAAGACACAAAACGAGGCACGTTAATAATAGTTGTTTTATACTAGTAAATTATAAATTAATTATTAATATATATATGTAGCTACTTCAATCTTTTATTATTTTAGAAATTATTATGGTTTTTCGCAAATAAGGTTTCTATATACTGTAATATAAATGATACAAATAATCTATTAAATATAATAATTGTTATATATTTTTTTTAAAGTTTATTTTGTGTTCAACTAGATACTCGTATATAATAAATACGTTTTACTAATCTTCTAAAGTATCTTACTATCTTACTATATTGAAATTGAAAATATTTTTTTTTAAACGATTGGAAAATATTTTCATGAAAATAAATAAATATATCTATAATTCTTGAAATAAAAAATTAATAAATATAGAACCATTTTCTCACCAATAATTATCAAATAGTATTTTAATAAACTACTATAAATCGATCACATTTTATGGGGTTGGTTGCGTAGAAATTACCTTAGATGAGTGAAATACTAAAAATCCTCGTTGAGGTAGAGATATTGAAATTCCTATATCTCTCATTCCGCTCGTTTAAACTTTAAATGGTTGTTTAATGTTCAATCCAGTTATTTAATATTAATTTATGTTCATTAAAAGTTTAGAGAAAAAAAAACATATACTAATAATATTATAGACATGGCAGTGTACTATTTAATGATTAATTTTTCAAGTGAGATGTTAAAATCCTGTTCTTGACCTCTAATTTTGTCCAATCAAAATTAGAATATACTATTTTGTGTGTTTTAAAATTTCTATAATATAACTACTATTATTTTCACTTATTTCATGATTTTTTAATTTTTTTATTTTTCTTGTTAAATGCGTATTCTTGTAAAAATATAGGCATGAAATATTAATAAAAGCAATTAGAGAATAATATTTATAAGCATACACTCTATAACTAAATATATAACTGTTATACGTAGGTATATACATCAAAGTTCAAATTAATTAATTAATAAAATACGTAGATACGTGAATATATATTATATTATAGAATATACAATTGCTTATAATAGGAATATAATAAAAGAAAATTGTACGAAAAAACACAATTTTGATTTTCAAATTTTGAAAAAATACAAGAAACTAAATAATAAATAATAGTAATTAATAATAGATTTTTAGGTGTATTATTTTTTTTTCATTTTAAATAATCTTGTACTTAAAATTCCAATAATTGTTATTACACTTTATATTTATCCCACTCACAAATCAAATAATATGAGTTATAATAAAAAATAAATTACAGGGTAAAAAAAACAAAGTATTTTTCTGCAAAACGATTGTTACGAATTATATAATATTAGATTTTATTTAAGTATATAAATACTGTGAATAGATCAATAACACTAGAAAAATTTTAATTTGCACGTGTTCTTTGAAATACATTTTCAATGCATTATTAAAAATAATTTAATTAAATTTAAATTAGGAACAAAAATAATTATCACCGTTGTTAAAAATAAAATAAGAAAATACAAAGTATTACCACGGAATAGATGAAAATAGAATGGACACTGATAAGAAATTACTAATGGGAACCCCCAATTTCAAACTAAATGTCAACCAATGCAGCCTTCAAACAAAGAAAGTATAATACTTTCCAATAGTATAATACAATTTAATAGAGTATTTTGAATACTTTTTATAAAAAAATGTCATTATTTTTTCGTAAATGTAAATTGTATTTGTGTATAAGTTGTGTATACCTAAGTTTTGTGTATATAAATTGTATTTATAGTATATTATGTATATTATCTTATTTTGTTTTCAACTATATTTATTGAGACAGTAACATTATTTTCCAATTTTAAATATGTTGATTTAAATAATAATAATTTTTATTGATGAAATAAATAGTTTAAAAGTATTATATTATATTTTATCCAAGTCTACTAAATTATTACCATTTTATATTAAACCAATTGAACACAGTAACCAATTATTCTGATACGATTTTTTTAAATTAGGATTAGGGATTAGGGATTTATTTATGTTAATTCAATATTTACACAATTTGTAATTTATTTAATACATAGAGTAAATAAATAAAAATAATTAACATATATTTCAATAGTTCAGTCTAAATAGAACAATATAATTTAATTTTAATTAAAATTGTTCATATTAAATTTAAGTATACAAACAATATAATTGCTTTTTTATCAAATTTTTTTTTTGGACTTGGCTGAACAAGTGTTTTTTTTACAAATGTTTTTAGTTTTTAGACAGGGCTTTATAAAAAAATCCTTAGACCAGACCTCGCTTTTTAAGTACTTACCTTTTTTTCGGGCCGGGACCGGGATTGAGAAATAAAGTGTTGGACCGGTCTGTACCAAAAATTGTTGGCCCGTGCAGGTCTATAATGTATATCTACAGAATACAGCTATTTGATAACAAATTGTATACCTCAATGTAACATGAAGATTATAATACTTATATAATTTATATAGTAGATAGTAATTATAGGTTAAATCAAATTATATGCTATTTTTTAAATAGAGATATATTTTTACATTTAATTTTTTAAATAAAATAAACTTAAAAATGATTATATAATGTATAATATAATTTACCTTCGTAAAATATATATTATTTTATATGATAAAAATTTGGTTATAGGCAGTGGTGTACTGAGGACTAATTAGGGTGACGTAAAAACAGAATTCCTGATGGCAATATAAGGTTATTTTGTTCACTAGATTTTAACCAAATCGTATATGTAATAATGTCAATTAAATTTAAATGCACAAATTGTAAACTGGGCACATGGCCGTGTTACATAATTAAATAAATAAATAAATATGGTTATTTGATATATAATAGCATAAAAGTTCTATAATATCTTACATTATGACTCAAATAACCAATCATAATAGTAGGTATAATATATTTAGTCAGAAGCATTAGTGGTGGAGAGGAGGGAGTTCTGGGCAGTAAATTTCTTTTCTCAGACATTTTTCTCTCTCGGTATACCACAAAATATAGAGTATGAAAATTTGTCGATCCTGGAAAAAATATGCTCGTCTTGAACCGCCCCCCTAGAAAAATATCCTAGTGTCGTGTCTGGTCATAATACATAAATACCTATAGGTGGTACTCATATATGGTTGCAACACTAATATAGTCGGTATACTATTACTATCTATTATCTATAATAGAATTAGAATATAGTATAATATAATAATTATATAATATAATAATATAACTTAACAATATTCTCAACTTCTTGAGTCGTGTAAAAAAAAAAATAATACGAATAGTTATTCTATGACTGCAGTCCATAAATAATAACGCTTTAATTATTTTATTTTACTTAATAACACTGATCGAACTAAATAATACTTTATACTATATAAATATGAACGTATACATTAATGAAATATTTTTAGGAATAATACGTATACATTTTGTTAAATTTTTCTGTAGGAGAGATATTTTGATCAAATTTGATTATTATAAAAATTATACATCAAAATTTGATGTTAATTTTGAGTTGAAGACCCTAGTTAAAATATCCTAATGATCAATTCGTTTTTAAAATCTACAAAGAATTTATAATATTAATATATTATTAACCTTTAACATTAAAATGTAAATAACAATATCATTCGAAATCCATAAACCACTTAACTGCATTTTAATATTACATATATTGACTTAATATTTTTTTTACGTATAATTGGATAAATTCACAAAATCTGTGATTTTTCCATTATTATCTTCCATCCATGACCCACCAAATTTTATCTTTAGAGAAAAAATTAAATATCGGTTTTAGTGGTTAATTTTAAGTTAAAAATCTAAAATTTGTATACGGCACGTAGAAGTATCTAGTTATACGTTATTTATGTAAATTAGGGTTTCTTAAATACGCTCATAAAAATATATGTATATTATAATATAGATTTCAGGTATATACCAAGGTTAAACAAAATATTCGTATTATTGAAAAATCTAAATGTGGATATTAACTAGTTAATATAAATTAATTTATATAATCAGACGATAAGTTAATATAGATATTAAATGTCGAATAAATCTCATGAGCTTATTATACATAACATTTTAATTTAAATCTAAATATAATAATCAAACTTCATTTTTATATTACCAAATTGAAATTGTAATAAATATTATAAGTAGGTACGGTAGTTACAAAACTCTTTATAATAATAATAATAGACATTATTAAGAATTTTTTTTATTTTAAGAATTTAAATATTTAAAATAAATTTAGAAACCGGGAATTTAGCAAAGTGGGAATTCCTAATGTGTTTTTATTCTATGAAAATTAATTAATTTTTTTTTTCTGCTTTGACATTAAATTTAAGATGTTAAAATTATTATTTGTTAACCAATAACTTTTAACTGAAATGGATGAATTCAACAAGACTCATTTCAGTGAATTTCTCAACTTTGGACAAATACAGCGATTAAACGGACGAACATTGAGAAAATTTGAAACAAAATCACCGACGGCCGTCGCCATCACAACCATTGGAAAATGATATAAATTTAATTCAGTCAATACTATATTATTATTATTATTACAATATTATCACCTGTATCGCGTTTTGAAGTCGTATCCCAAGCATCACGGTCACATTCGCGCTCAGCGAAGTCATATCCGACTTGGGATCATCAGCATTTAAATATGATTGACATTCTTTCATTAACCTCTTTCGTAACAATTGTACGTAATTTTCACTAGTCATCGTTTTTTTAGTTTCCCGTTGATTACGCTCCACTGAATCGTCATCGTCGCTGTCGTCGTCGTCGTCGTCGCCGTCGCCGTCCATTTCTCCGGCGTTGGTGAGTTGGCGTTCCCCCGTCCCGGTTTTCCCCGGAAACTTTGACAATACCCCTCCGACCGTGTTCGTTACGTTCCTCGCCAAGGCGGCATCGGCGGCGGCAGTATGCTGTGACTTTGTTCGCGGCGTGTACATTTTCTTTTCAAGTTGTTTAGTGGTCCTTGGTAGGCATTTTTTGGTCGGCTTTTCAGTGCTCGTTTTAGATTTACCGTCGTTCTTGGACATATATATGTTATTTTTTTTTTTTATATTATTTAAAACCTTGTGTAAATTCAAGTGTATTGTTAAAAATATTTCTTTAATGGGTACCTGTGTATACATATTATTTATGTCCCAAAACAATGTATTTATTACGTTACTTTGACAATAATGTGTTTTTGTTTACTATGTGATTTGTTTTCGTTTTATATTACGATTTTATGAATTACAGATATTGTAAATTTGTCATCTGGTTGACTTATTATTCTCACAATTTATTTCACGAAAATTCTAACAATATTATTATAATACGTACACGTTATATTATTATCCCGTTTAAAACGGTATTTATCGGATGAAAACATAAAATAATTATAATACAGGTATAAGTAATTAATATTACTATTATATCATATTATTATTATATTGACGGTCGAAAGATTTAAAAAAAAAGTTCAAGGACAAGTTGGCGAGATTGTGAAAGTCAAATTAATAAATACATTTAAAAAAGACCTGGTCTAGCGTAAATGAAAACAATTTAAAATATTCATACTGATCTGTCTAGTGAAATTTTGTTGGATATCGATCTTTCTTTTTCGGACATAGTCAATATGCAATTTTCTTCAATAACATCGATAGAAGTTGAACGATCGTGTTCAGTCGATAAAAGTCAGTATTACAACCGAATCGGTGATTATTCAAATTTGATCATTTAAAATTGCAATGAAGATTTTGTATAGTATTTGTAAATCCTATTTTTTTTAAATGGTAGATTTGAAGAGTGCAGGGAAGCTTTTTAAAGTAAAGAATTAAGGATTAATAGTGAAAAAACAGAATATATAGAGTACAATTTGAAGAAAGGGAACATAGAAAGAATAGAGAAAGTCAAGAAATAAAGTTGAGTGGGGATGTAGTGGGAGAAGTTGAGAAATTCAATTTTATAGAGTCCTTTAAGAGAATTGAAACTCAGGATTAAATGTGGACGAATGAAGTGGAGAGAAGCGTCAGGAGTTTCATGTGACAAAAAAATCATTATTAGGTTAAAAAGTAAATTTTACAAGACAGTAAATGATGTATGGAACAGAATGTTGGGCAGTAGATAGTAAGATAGGATAGAGAATGAGTGTAGCAAATATGATAATGTTAAAGTGGATGAGTAGAGTGGCTAGACAGGACCGAATAAAGAATGAGTATATAAGAGGTAGTATATAAATAGCTTCGTTAGTTGACCAAATGAAGGAGAATAGATTGAGGTGGCTCGGGCATGTATTAAGGAGAGAAGAGACAGAGTCAGTAAAATTACTAAAATAAATGTTTGTAGATGGAAAGACGGTGAGATCAAAAAAGAATTTGGGATTATGATGGCGAGTAAGGTGAGGAAAGTGGGGGTAAGTGAAGAAGATGTGGGAGATAGAGATAAGTGAAAGTGTTGGATTAGGGTAGTCGAACCCGAATAGTTGGGAGAGAAAGTAATGGAGAAGAAGAATGTATTTTTAATTATTATTTATTTATTATTATTATTTTGTAATTATGAATTATATTTTCATTTTATTTTCAATATAAGTGGCTATAAGCCTATAAATTTAATATAAAAATCATATTAGTGTATTACATATTCTGAGTTTTTAGCACATATTTATATACATATTTTAAATACATATAATACATATTATGTTGGTTGTAGAAATATATTAAAATCTGAGCCCTAATTATAATAATAATAATTAGTATTAATATTACAGTTAATATAATATTTTACAACAATATTGTTTGTCAACATTTTAAATTATTATTTTAACTGTTATGTAACAATTATTATTAGGTATACGTGGGAGGGATTTTTAAAATCTATAGTGGTTATCCAATTCTTCATGCTTAAATGGCATTTTAAGTAGGTACCTAATCTATTCTATTAACTTATTATTACTACACAATCAATCCAAGTACCATTAGTTATTAGAAAAGCTATAAAATATACTATGTGTTTTACTGCGTACCTAAGTAACCTAGTTAGGTTAAAAACTGATTATATCTTTAGCGGTGAAATTTTTTTTCAAAAAAAAAGTCTGTACCGGAACATGACAAAAATGTATGCAATATTTGGTGGCTATCGTTGAAATAATAGATTAAACTATTGGCTAATGGATATTTCTAATCCGAATAAAGAATCTTTGGAAATTATATATAGGTATCGATTTATATGTATTATGTACCTATATTATATATACACACACACATATATATATATATATACATAAAGTAAACATATCAGAATGTTTTATAAAGTATAAAATATATTGTTTTAAAACATATAACTTTGTGGAAATACCCACACATAGAATTTAATTTAAAATTAAATTATGAATTTTCACTATCATTTTAAATTTCAATAAATCTTGTATTATTTTATACTTTATAAACCAATATTTTTAATTTTTTTTTTTCTATTGATTAGCAAAAGTTTTATTTATTTTTTGTCAAAAAATAAGATGATCGAAAAACAACTTTCTTTAGAATTGTTTTTAAAATGTAATAATATTAAATAAAATTGCTTTTCAAATTAAACATTATATCTTGCCTCTAATACGGCTACCCAGAGGGTTTACCAAAAGTGCTAAGCTATATGTATTTTTTTAAATTCTGTTCCTGTCCGCTACAATGGATCAAGATCCCAGGCATGTCTTTGTTTGTGGTTTTTTCTTTCATTTTTTATCTCTCGTTAAATTCGCTAATAAAAAATCGAGTTACCATTTTTTCCACCTCCCCAAAGGTTAAAGATGAAATTGGTTGTTCTCTCCTTACTTCCGATTCATCATGATTCCATACACGTAGTTTATAGTGTTAGTGAAAATAACAAAATACAACTGTGTTTGGTTTCTACGTGTGAAAGGCATTACAATTAAATTACATACGGAAAATCACAGGCAAATCCCACGTCCACCCCCATTTTCAAAGGTTTGTGCAAACAGTACTTCTGTGTAATTTGTGATTTTTAAGGGCGGACTAAAAAACAACAACAACGCTGAATTACAGACAGCATTTACGTTAAATCTCGTTTATACCAAACCCAAAATTAATAAAATTAAAGTGGATATACTCTGATTAATTTACAAACATAAAACACATTTAAAAGTGTAATGTAAACCGTTGCCGTCTATATTATGTATAATGTATTTACTATATACTATACACATTTATTCTATTCTGCAGTATAATGCAGTTTTATTATTTGTTTTATAAAATAATTTGTCAATACTATTAATATTGAAAATACATATCAATGAAGTGTAACTGAAAATTGTAACAATAAAGGATGGTTGGACAAATTTTTAATATTAAAAATAAAAAAGTAATTTATTTATTAGTGGAACTTGTGTTTACTTATAACAGAGAAACTACTTCAATTGGATTACTTATAGTGTAGTATATGCTATATATTCTACTGCTATATACTGTTTGTTTATCTTTAATTATCTGATTGTAATAATAATTTATTTGATTGATATACTATATATATATTAATGGTCTTAATAAATTGATATCTATATTATTTCAGCTTCATTGGTTAGCAACATAAAATTATTGAACGTCCGTATTGCTAACCACACAGTACTCGGTAGTAGTACAAAGCTAGAATGTTCATACGACCTAGAAGGAGAAAATTTATACTCCGTGAAATGGTACAAGGATGGGGATGAGTTCTTCAGGTATTTGCCTAAGAGTACACCAAAAATACAAGTTTTTGAACAACAAGGCATTTATATTGATGTAAGTATTTGTAGGAATTGTAAACTGTATTTTTAGAAATACAAACAAATTAAATCTTTGTCTATAATTCGAGCATTATACGTATTATATATCAATATATATTTAAATTTTCTAAAAATACATTTTACAATTTATTTTAGTATTTATCACAATATTTTGTTTCAAATATAAATAATATAAGAATATTTATAATAGCCTATTTATATTTTTTCATTATAGGCTTTATAAAAAATAAATTAAATACTAAAAAACGTTTTTTAAATTTATAATACATTATAAATATGAAGTATTGAATAAAATATGAGTTAAATAATGTGAAAATAATTAATAACTGAATATCATAATGTAATTGGTATATCAATATATTAATTCAATATACTTTAACAGAAGAAAAATGTATTATTTTTGACTATGAGTATGGGTGACTTCAGATCAAATTCCAAAATATATATTACACAGTGGAAATACGAATATATTGCTTCCATTTTCTAAGGAATGGAACACGTGTGTTTCGTAGGAAGGGGAGTAATGGTTTGCGTATATGCGGTAAAACGACAAATTACTTAGGGTTGACGTTCAAGTAATGAAATATTCAACGGAAATATTTTTATATCACCTAACATTTAGGGTCCAAAGTAAATGTAAATATCATATCATAGGGTCTATGACTCTAAAATGACTCAAACAAAATGACTTGGGCCAAATAGTAAAACGTGTCTTTATTCATATACTCTTAATGAGGAATATGCTCTTCTTAGTTTTTGAATAGTTCAAGAAAATGTTCAATATAATATCTAATAATGGACATTTAGATATTTTGAGTAAATTCAATTTTGGTTTTTTATTAATTAAAACAACGTATGAAAACACAAAAAAACGATAGAGATTTTAAAATTGAACAGGACAAAATTCATATTTGACTGATTTTATGATTTACTTTATGTTTTATATATGTATGTGTAATAATTATATTGTTGTTATTAATTTTACTAAAATGAAATAATTTGCTTATATCTCGATATACGCATTCACTATTACCTAGTACTCTATACCTTAATATAAAATTATAATTTATTAGGCTTAAATTATTATAAAAGAAACAAATACGTACTTTATGAAAAGCACAGAAAAATGTTTTCTACCTGATAAGACCTATATACCTATATATACCTAGAATAAGTAGTTTCTATACATAATTAAAAAGTCATACTAATTTTAAAAATAAATTAAGAAATTAGACAGTTTTTAAAAAAAATTCCGTTAAAAAAACTAATCGATGTATAATATAATATAATGTATATATTATAATAATAACTCTTGTATACCACGCCATAATTTATTAATGCGCAATGCCAGTCACTGAATTAGTATCGAATATCGATTAATAATGATAAGCTATAAGTTATATATAATCTCTTGAAAGCATCTACTATTCAATATTTAAATCTTTTATATTGTAAGTATTAATAGTAAGATCAGTTTAATTGGAATGTATTATTTGAATCATCAATTCACTGCTAACTATAAAAATCGACAATACATATATTATGAAAAATTAAATTATTGTTTACAAATGATTGACTCCTAGTATACCAAAAAATATAGTAATAGAAAGCATGTATAACACATCCAATTAACATTATTGATTTGAATGGCACATAATATATATTACTGGTTGTAAATTTATTTTATTTTTTAAGGTACTTATTTTTAATTTAGAAATTCATAATACATCATTTAAATAATATTATTAATTATATCTCCCCAATATTAATTGAGTTTTCAATTTATGAAGTAGTAAATTCCGCGGTTAGAACGTCATATTATATTATGCATAAAATATTCATTGCTTTTTTATTAAAAATAAAGTAAGTTTTTTCGACCAATATGAAATGTTTTGGTATATGTATATGTAAATACGATATTATAATTTTTGTTATAGTAAAAGTATTATAATTATAGGTATCTTTCAATCCATAATGATTATTCAAAAGTTCATACTATCATATATAACTTTTAAGAGGTATACAAACATTTTAAGCCTATTATTGATTTGCTTTATTCCTTCTTATAAATCATTAATTTATTTTTAATTAGGTATATTTAGGTAAACAATGATGTACAGGTGTTCTTTAATAAAATAAAATAAAATGTATTTTCAAAATATAGTCGTCCTATATGCACCTATGTATTTAATACCTAAATAGGTAAATTTACCTTTACACATCTCTACATTATACTGAACTTATTATATCGATTGACGATTTACTTATTTTGAAATTACTGTAATCCTGAAAATATAACTATATATTATATAATACACAGTCTACATATATGGTTTATTAAAACATTTCAAAATTCAAATATTTCTGTTCTAAAATGTTCGTGATTCCTTATACTCGCTTATCATATTCTATATATTCAAATTAAATATACACAGAAAGTTCAATAATTTATACAGTTTATAGTATATTAATTTATACATTTAAAAATTGTCATTATTTTTCTAAAAATTGCAAAACTAACTTCACACAATAATTTTTTTACAATTTGAATAAGACATTCGGTTCAAATTCAATATGATAACTGCATCTCTTTCTACATATTTCATTGAAAACGTATGTTCAAAGAACTTCTGTTTTCATTTTTCTCTGTATATATACATATATATATATATATATATATTATTTAATTTATCTTTAATAGTTTGTTAACTTTGATAAATAATGTAAAAAATATTCGGTAATATTAATAATACCATGTACTTGTTATATACGTTTTTTATCGTTATATTGTGAAATTCTAAATAAAATATATATGTGATATTCCTTCACTTAAAATGTTCAACAACATATAAAACAATGTTTAACCAATTTATACCTAACCACAGTGGCAGCTCGTGGGTAAAATAGTTGGTGGTGCACATTTATAAAATATTATACAATAGCAAATAATATGAATCAAATAAAGCAAAATTAATATTGTATTTATTTTACCTTCTAGTTTCACCGAAAACACACAAATTTTTATTATTTATATCGTAAACACAGATCCAATAACTTTTTTTTGTTACATCTCCATATTAAAACTTATTTTATTATTTTATCTTTATATTTTGACTCTTTTACAACAGTTAATTTTAGTTTTGGCTTACCTTCATTTTTAATCGCGATCTTTGGCTCCAATGATAATGATGAAAATATTTAGCTTTGAGAAAACATTTTTATTTAATTTTACATTTTAATAACACATTTACACACTATGTATAAGCCTTAAAAAAATATATTATATTATCATATTGCTTTAAAATATTTTATATTTTTCAAAATTATAGGTAGTGCACGTGATCCTGTTCACAATATCACGAGCCGCCATTGCCTAACCAACATTTCCCGATAATATAATAAAGGATACTTTAGGGTGAAACTGACTGCGAAGGAGGATAGGGGCTTGGGTGTCCATAGGATAAATTTCATGGGGGAAAGGAACAAACTAAAATAAATAATAATATTTTTATATTTATTACTGATTTCAGTAATAATTCATTGTAAAGTAATTATCCAGGAGAACATGTCCTTTCTCTGACCTCCATTACCTATTGACGCTTTAAAAAAAGCGGATAGCTAAAACCTTGAGGAGCTAGTTCACTTACCTTTGTGTAATAAAATTTGGTTTTGGACTACCTAAAAAAGTAAATTTAATTTATATATATATATGTTATGTACCAAAATATTCAACACACTTTTCCATTGGCCCAAGTCCGTCCTAACTTTTCTTGAATTCGCAACGGTGACGTTTTCGGAGAAAAGGTAAAATTTGTAAAAAAAATCCGTTTCCATGGAAGGATATAATCAGTAAAAAACATCATCACGCAGTATAAAACGAATTTATTATTTTTTGTTGATTATCTAATTACCATTGGAAACTTATTAACTATAGTAATGTATATATATTTTTTTTTTTTATTATTAATTTTCTAACCACCATGGCTGCATATAGTTAATTAACGGTTTAACTATCCCTTGTATATGAACACCCGGATTAACCAATATTGTGGCATGGGGAGAGACGAATTGGTTACCGTCTGAAAATGGATTGAATTTGAAGCTATTCTTATACTTATTTAATGTTTTCCCTCAAGTAGATAGATATAGGTAATCATAAATATATAATATTAGCATATTATTCATCGGTAAAAAATATTAGTAAGTACTAAAAAATGCTTTTTTAATTTTTTTATAATTAAATTATAAAACAACATTCAAAATCAAACCATCATAAATCAAATTATTTTTAAGAAATCCATATATGATTAAATTATAATGACAATTCATTGTAAAGAACGTGATAAATAATAATAAAGATTTAAATAAAAAAATGTATTTTTCAAATTAACAAATTTAAGACATTAATTTTTTTTTTAATTCTTTTGAAAACAAATATGTTATATTTTTAGAATCAGATAGAAAATAGGTTAAATTGTACCAAAAAAGATTAAAACATATTTTTACTCGATAATAAAATGTATTTAAGATAATATATATTCCCTAGCACGTACATTAGGTACATCGTACATAGGTGTTCACATAAGGCCGTAGACTTGACGAGCAATATTATTTTGAAATACCTATAAGAATTGTAACGAATTTTATGGATTAAAAATGGATACCTATGGAAATTGAAAACAATATTTCCCTTGTGGGGAAAGACTGCAGATAATAACAGGAATTTTCGATGAATTTCATATTTTTATAATCCCCATTGTAAAAATTAAAACTAAAAGTCAGTTTAATTAACCACCTAATTATTTTATCAATAAAATAGCACTGTGATCAAAAATGATAATCGTTACAAATATAGATACTAGTACCTATTATTAAATTTGGTATATTAAAAAGGGAAAATTATATAATAAAAAATGAATTATATTTCTCGGGTATATTCGAGATATATTTTTCGATAAATCATAAAATATATTTATATTAATAATAATAATAATAAAATATGTATGTTGATTTAAAATATACATATTTTGACAAATATATTTTGAAAAGTATAACTATTACTGTAAAATAATATATAATTTATATTTATATTTTAGTTCATAAATCATAATATAGATACATTATAGTGGAATATGGAAATATAAATTAAAATCACGGGTAAAGCCGGGTATTCTGGCCAGTAGTATAATAATAATGAAAAAATCTTGATTTTGTAATGTGCTATGCATGACGTTTAGTTTTTCCTAGTTTAAATTATTATAAGTACACTATTTATTTAAATGAAGTTTATAGTGTATAAAATTAATATTTATAAATATATAATTTAAAACAAGATTTCCAATTATTAAATATTTATAGCACAATTCAAAATTCTTGAATGTTCTTCATTATTATACATTAAAAAGTTCTAAATCATAATATATATTTTTTTTTAATAGTCTTTTGAAACTTATGTTAAGAAAAATACTCATTTTTAAATTTTAATAAATTAAAACAAACATTTATTTACATTACCTATAAGTATAATAGTGTAAATAATAATTTAATGTTCTTTATTTGAACTGTTATTATTTTGATCAAAGATAATAATAAATAATAAATATAGAGTAGGTTAAATATTGTACGTTACAAAAGTAACGGAAAAAGAATAAAAACACGGCACTACCTATAATGATTATTATTATAATTTTATTTGAATGACCCTGAATATAAAAATTAAGAATCATATAATTAAATAGGGAAAATGTTATGGAATTCATAATAACAGCCTATTATTTAATAGTAAATCATTTACTAATATATATTATGTACCCGTTCCTATTATATAAATCATGAGAAAAAAAATTGATTATTTAATAAACAGCGTACTGTAGTATAGTCAAATTAATAGCATGCGAGCTCGCAGTATTAAATATTAATTGTCTATTTTCAGATTGATAAATCAAATTCAAACGAAGTTGTGCTCAAGTCATTAGAAATATCAAGTAGCGGTACTTACAGGTGTGAAGTATCTGCAGAAGCTCCATCATTCCAAACTGTGTTCCAAGATAGAGACATGATTACAGTTGGTACGTTAACATTATAACGTTTTATTGTTTTAATACGAAAATAACTACATCAATATAATATTATATTATGCATATCTTAATTCTCATTAATACGCTAGAAGAAGGTCCATGGATTGCTGGTTTGCAGCTTGAATACAATGTCGGTGAAACGGTAAATGCTAACTGTACGTCGAGTAAGATGAAATTTCACACCCACCTTATTTGGTACATAAATGAAGAAAAGGTATATTATACAAGGACATAATATATATATATATATATGCATAACATTCTTATAAACTTATGTACGCAAGGTATTATATCGGATCGAAAAGCTGAAAAATATAAAGAGGAAATAGAGAGATGAGTTTGTGAAATGCCGAAAATTATTGCCTTGGGAATAATGTATTTACTCAAAAATAATGTTATTCGATTTTTATCTCTTAGCAATGAATATCCATTTCGACATTCTTATATATACTATACACGATATATTTTTATTATATAGAATAGTTAAATAACTTTATTCAAAAACGTTAACATTGGATTTCTGTTGTCTTTTTTCATTGTTTAAATCTGCAGTAAACATATTACTGAAAAATGTAATCCTAATAAATACATAAAAAAAAAATTCAATATATTTTTAGAAAATTATATCAAATAGTAATTACTAAGACACCAAATTTTTTTATAGTTTTCGTAATCTCAAAAGTGTATTTTTCATTTAAGAATATAAAGTTTTTTTGTTATTATTAAAAATCAAAGTATATTCTCACTACTTAATATCTCGGACATTTATTTATTCAGCTAGAAAGATTTTATTATACAATCGTTTATTTATACGTGTAAGTTATTTAAATACATTGCTAGTTTCTAGCCTCGAGGCATTTAAATATCTAATTATACAAATTGATATATCATACATTTAATAAACATTTAAATTATTGTTTTGATTTAAATTCAGTTTGGAAGATTATTAAAACCAACTCAAATACAAAATATAAAGTAAATAAAATTATAATTAACATTAACAAATGTTATTTAATTACTTACTATTTCATAGAATAATATTTTATGTGAATGTATTAAAGTTTTATTACGAGAAAAAGTAAAATAACACTTCATTTTCATACGTGCGTATCAATCATTTTTCTAATCTTATTTATAATAATTTACAATAAATCAAAACTCAATTACTAAATTAATTTAAACTTTAAAATTTTAAATTTAAAAAAAAACAATTTAAATTAAAAAAATAAATAATTTTCTGGATACTAAAATTACACTTGTTATGTAAGATAGATGATTATTGTAAAACAAAATATCACATTTTTTATTTCTGTTAATGGATACAGAGGTAGATGATGTTTAAAAATGTAATAGATAATCTAATACAAATAGAATGAAAAATATTGAAATATTTTATAACTACTTTCAATTCTAATAATTATTTTAATACATTTGTAATTCATACTATTTGCTTTTTGGTTGCAACATATATAAATATCGTAATATTGATATAGGTACAAGTAATACTATAATACATTATATATTGTATAGCATACAAATGTGTCTATATATTAATTTATAAATAAATAACAACAGTGAAATATTTAAATAAAATCACGAATATGCTATATAGACTATATAATATATACTATTATACTTCAATATTTATTAAACGTATAATTAATAATAATTATTTACTTTCCCTTTGAATGGTACATCGTTTAACGTCCGTAAATAAATTGACATGATTGATAATATATTATACTTCCGAGAAATATAAGCATAATCAATTTGATTGAAATTCAAGATACTTTCAAATATTAATTTATTAGTCCACACTTCACATTATTATATGCAGTGATTATTTATTTTTTATATATATTTGATACTTTATTTCACTATTTTTAATTAAAACATATATACTTTATAAAAAAAAAATGTACTATACTCACACATAATGTTATCAATTATATATTTTTACTAAAAATAAAAATATATAATTTGTAGTAAGATTATAAATAAACTATAGTTTAATTGTCTAAAATAAAATATTTAGTTAAATTATAAAATATGAAATATAAGCAGAATGTATATAAATTTTATTCTTTATCATTGTTTTATGAATAATAATTAATAAAATCAATGACATTTATTTATTAATTAAGTGCGAATATAGTATATATTATAGCAAATACTATATTATATCGTATATACGACATAAATGTAGATATTATTTTAATACATTTCTTAAAAGTTAAAAGTTAAAACAATTAATCGCAAAATATAAGTACCTATTACAAAAATTACTGAATAATTTTTTCTATTACGTTAGTTATTGTATTTCATACGGTATTTCTTGTTACAATATCAAAATATTATTATGGCTACTCATAGTTTTAGTCTATACTTGTGATACTATTTTTATAATCATGATAATGTGTAACTAACTGTATAAGGGCTCACTATGGATATACGGCAATTCATCAATATTTATTATTAAGATAGTACTTTTATTAGAATAAATTAAATACATTTTTAAATAACCTAATTTAAAAAGTATTTGTGATAAAATGAAAGATTATTTATGAACATTTCTCAATATTAAAAATGTATTTAGGTAAATTCCGCTGTATTGCACGGACCGTACTTCAAGGTGCACTACGCAGGTAGTGAACAATTGAGGACAACAGTACTTATACTTAGCTTCAAAGTGACCGATAGTGACTATAAAAATGGTCAAATATACCTGAAATGTGCAGCTCAGCTGGGATCGGTTTATTTATACTCAGATGAACAAATTGTAAAATTCACCAAACGGCTTCCTACCGAATCAATAATTGTGAATACAGTTCAACTTGCCAATAAAATACAAGGTAAATACAAATTATAAACGTATGGTAGGTATAAGTAGGTTGTGTAATACTAGAAGTAAATATTATTATGAAATAAAAATATATTTTTATTCAGTCTTACCTATAACTCAATAAAATATCAGCACCTATATTGTATTAATAATAGCTTTTTTACTGGATGTAAATATTACTATAAAACTTACTTGGTACCTATGTACGATATAAAATCTATAACTAGTACAAGTGCAAAATTACAAATATAGATAGTCATAACTAATAGTAATTTTTAAGAATAATAAAATATTAAATAACTTCAATAAATAACCATGATAGATTCCTATTCTTGATTAAAGTTACTAAAATTGATGAACTCTTTCTCAGAAATTAAAATTTTAGATTCTAAGAGTAAGTAAGAAAACTAATAGTTTTACAATGATGTTTATTTTTTTTTTCATTTTCCCAATGATCTTTTATGCATAAGAAAACAATTACAAAAAAATATATAAACCGACAAAAGTACGATTTAGTCAAATCAAGATTTTAAATTTTTTTATAGTTTTTAAAATTATGATATTAAAATCATGAAATTTATGTCCAATATTTAATAATACTATATTCACGATGATAATATTTAAAAAAAATTTTGACTATATTGGGATATTTATAATTTTTTTAGATATTTTCGATTTATAGATATGGATATTTTTAAGTTTTAAGACGAAAAAATTATATACAAGGTTGAATATGTACGTTGTTTTATAATTATATTCCAAAAATCTTGGAAATCTATTGTTACAATTTTTTCATTATAGCTATTAAATGTTTCGACAAAATAATAGATTTTAAGAAATTTAAGTACAAATAGTTGGCAAAATTGATTTTAAGACCTAAAATAAAAGTCAACAAGCATTTTGCGCACATCTCATAGTAATTTTAAACCTATAAAATTAATACTTTTCCCACCATATTTTGAATAAAATCATGTGACGGAAACATATTAATAAACTCTAGCAGTGCATTTTTTAACTATATTTAACTCTTATTATGAAAAATTTGGAAATTGTTGTATTATTATTAAATAAATGTAGGTACAAATAATACATTGAGCAGGCCGATTTTAACTTTATGTACATCAATGCATTACGTTAATTTAAAAGTATTATTTACATTTATATACAGTTATATAATACGGACATGTGCCCAGTTTATAATTTCTACATTTAAATTTGATTGACATTATTACACATATAATTTGCTTAAAATCTAGTAAACTTAATAACAAAAAATAATATTAATATACACAATCATGCAATAGAAAAAGAGGGGTCAGAGTTGGTTATATGTTATTAATATTATTAATATTAATATATATATTATAAATTGGCAATCAGAAGAAATGATTAGGAATTAAACTTCAAGTACAATACAATAGAAAAAATCTTAACAGTTGAATTGAAATTAAATTTAATGTGTAATTATTACAATAATAGTAAGTATATACTTAACTATTACTGTAATAATATAAAATAAAATAAAAATAATAAAATAACTCCCAGACATTATAAAAATATATTATTTATATTATAATATTAGTAAAGTCACACTCGATCAAATGAATTATACTATGTTTGTTCTTATGGTTAATATATTCTGAATGTTTGATTGTTCTGAATCTGGTAGTAAAAAAGCTATAATAGTAAAAGCTATGCTCAGAATCGTTTTATCGAATGCAATGATTTATCGTTGCTTTTCAATTCAATACATCCACCACGATTGTCCTGTTTGATAAACAAAGTGTATCTAATCCCTACTGGATCCATTATTTTATTTAGCATTAAAATATATTTAAAAATTTTAGATATAAAATACATCATGAATGAATGTAAAATTCTATGTAAAACAATGCCCAATGGAATTCTAAATATATATTTAAAACATTTTCTTTACCTACCTAATTTCTCTAAACGAATTTCTGTTTAACCGTCCTCCCAAAATACCCAAAATATAAAAATAAATTATAGGTGGTCGATTACGATATGTTTTACATTTTCAACTTTAATGCAACGCTACCATTATAGTTGTAGTAGCTCTAGAAAATATTTAATGAACTATTTTAAATGGTTTTTGGAAAATAACTAATTTTATAACGAATATATTGTCATTAAAAAATTAATTAAAATACTAATAAGTATCGGGAAAAAATATTTATGACGTCTATTGTATATGATATTTATATTTATATTTAAATTATAATATATCTATTTACAATATTGTTAATTTTTTACAAATTTTCAAAAGTAATTTAACTCCGTATATTTTATTTATTTATTAAAGTTGTTTTTCCAAGAACAATTTTTAAATACAGTAAGATTTCATATTGGTGAAAATCGGTTATATAGAAAAAATTACGAAACCAAAAAGGGTAATGACATTTAAATAATTTATTTTGAAAATTGTAAACAAATACTGAAATTTTATAGTTTGTTTTAAACAAAATAATAATAAAATGAATGTTATTTTAAAACAATTTTCAAGTTCCCTGTTTTAAGTTTTTGTAATTTTAACTTTAAACTTAAAAAGTAAAAAAAGTGTTTGTTTACTACTAACGTTTAATTTAGGGGTTGATCTAGCCCAAGAAAACGAATGGAGGGGAGTGGCAAATTTGACTACTGTCTACTACTTAGAAATGTTCCGTTATTATTGTCATGTTGTACTATAAAAATAAGTTAAATTGAGTTTTTTTGTGAAAGGGCAGAGGGCCTTCCTATAGATCCACTACTATTTTAACTTAATGCTTTTGTGTCAATTTAACTTAATTAATTTGAGTTGTTTTTTTTTATTATTATCATTGATATTCCAAACACCATTATAAATACTAAATTCGATTAATTTTTACATAAAATGAATTAAGAAAAATAAATGAAATTAACCGGTTTTATTAATTTATAAACAAAATTTAACTAACCAGAAAACTTAAGAATAATAAAAAAATAACCGTAAAATAATGAAAGAATTAAAATCATTAATTCAAAAAAAATATTTCATTTTAAAGCCTTGATTTAAATACGTCATTCATTTTAAATAATTTTTTTCAAGAAATATGCTGCATATAATAAATTATAATAATTATCTAAAAATTCAAAAAAAAAATTCAATAAACTGGTCATTTCGATCGGAAACTAAAGATTATGAAATGAAGACCTATCAAAGAGATCGGTGTATGTTACAAAACAAAAATTGTTCAGGAAAGAGAAAAAACTGAATAGATTTCATTGAGATCGGTGTAGTACCTAGTATTGTTCGTTGACACTGATATTATGTTACCTGAAAAAATTACGTTTCTATAATGAAAAGTAACGATAGTACAAGAAAAGTACGCTAGAGCTAGACATGGCCGATGTATGAGATACAAGAAAATCTAATATTATTTATTTTTGACATTAATAATACAAACTATATACAATTAATAATAATATAAACATGCTATTAGTGTTGGCTACAAAGTTCAGTATAGAAATGTCGGTACTTTGGATCTA
This sequence comes from Pemphigus obesinymphae, assembly GCA_025469235.1. NCBI lineage: Eukaryota > Metazoa > Arthropoda > Insecta > Hemiptera > Aphididae > Pemphigus > Pemphigus obesinymphae. Next base: position 32,566 of record JAIPRL010001362.1, on the reverse strand, counting down.
TAAATTTGAGCATTCGTAGTAAATTCTATGCTTTTTTTTCATCTATCATACGGCCAGTCCTCACTTTTGGTAGGAATACTCTTTATGTTTACACCACATTTAGCGACTTTTGTTTCTGTCCAATTCTCTGTCCCTCCATACATGCGCTTGATTAAAACATAACTTTTAAGAAGTCATTGCATTGTAGCTTTTATTCCAGTCACATTACTAATGCCTATTTTCGTAGTATTGAGAAACAGTTTTGCTAGTAAATTTAAATCGAAAATATCTCCATCTTCAATATCTACAACTGTGAATGGGATGGTCAATTTCGAAATTTTTAACATCTCTTTAATCTCGGACATTAAAAAAATTCACTAATTTTTTCCGTTTTCCTATCACAGCAAAATCCTGGTCACAGGGCATAAAGCTATGCTCTAAGTACAAGAATCGAAATTCTACACTATTATACCAGCCATTAGCTACCTACTAAGTATATCGTGACAAGAACAAACATTTTATATTTGTTTTGCCCAGCACAATTATCACACCAAATCTGAATATATTTTTGGTTGTTATCTCAGATGTAGCTACTTTTATAAGACACGAACAGATTTCATTTGCTCTACGACTAGCGACTTCTTCATGCCAGACACACATATAGATTTTTTTTTTGTATCCCTGACGTGTAGACACAGATTGTATACAGAAAGTTACCGCCGACTATAATACATCTGGCTGTGTATTAATGTAGGCACAAATAAAACCTATTCTAAATCTAAAGAAAGTACTAATATAGTGCTGTCTGGCTCTTGAACATCCTTTTTATTATTGTATATATATATTTTTTCTTTATTCGCTTTTCGCAGATTTAATTGATATATTATCATAAATAATGTAAATCGTGATCAATAATCAATAATCAATATTTTTATGCATGCGCTAACCTATAAATACGCATTATATCAGATGTAACATACACCGATTACAATGAACGTCAACAACTTCACATGCAGGAAAGCTATCTTACAATCAATTTTCGGAGTACTTAATGTACCCTAATGCATAAAACATATACCTTAATGTGTTTGCAACACCAAGTTTTATCAATTTACGTAAAAAAACGATTTTTGAAAATATTGTAAGTACGGCTTTAGATAGAATGGTTTAAAAATAACATGTGATAATATATCCTTCGTAGATTCTTCTCAAAATCACCAAAAACTCACATCACTGCAGCTCTATCTATTTTGTTATATCTATAGTATCATAGGAAATAAAAGCCTATAGTAGTTTAATAATCTGCCACAAGGACGCTAGTACCTATGACGTGAGAAAACTGTTATCATCAGAGAACTTTTTGATCCGGATTTCGCCGTGAGTTAACATATAGGCCGTTGTGTAAACATTCTATCTAATACCGTGATTATAACATACACCGATTTCTTTGATAGGTCTATAAATGTATTTATAAAAATATGTGTTTGACGAAATAAATTTTTGTTTCTTTATTGATAAAGAATATTTTTTATTTATTTATTTATATATTTTATTATTTATAGAAAATAATAATATCAAAGACTTTAAATTCACAATAAATGTATCTATTACTATTTATTTATATATAGTACTAGATTGATATTATGAAAGTGGAAACTAAAAACATTTTACCAATTTTGAGCAATTTAGAAAAATGTTGATATTTGTATTTGGTATTTATGCACCGTATAATAAAATTGGATATTTTAGGTAGTGTTAAAACCAGACAATTTAATGTTATTTAATATGTTTTTCTAATTATATTTTTAAAAACTCTTAAAACCTGATAGTAATTATATTTTTATTTATAATAACATGATTTTTTATTTTTCCATTTTACCTATTTAATATTTTCACGTAAAATAACGAACAAATGGTGAAATATATTTTAGTAATTTTATTGTTATTTAGAAAATAATAATCCTAAAGACTTGAAATTGATTTTATTATCTTGGATACTAAATTTGTACGACATAACTGGTTTGTGATTATAATAAAACGTTATTTAATGTTTTAAATTCTATGTGGAACAAGATTTTTACAATGATAATGTTTATTTTTGTTATTTATTAATAATTATTATACTTATTATACAATTAATTATATATTTCCTATATTGAATGCAATTTTTCGCATGTTTTTAGTTTCATGTTTATTTTTAAATCTAAAATAATGATTTTTTTACTATCCTGTAGTCCTATATAAGGACTGGAGAAACTATGAGCGAACTTCCATTATATCAATTTTATTGGAGTAAAATTGAAAGAGTGCGTTTAATAATATTATGGTAAATTCAAATAGTTTCAAATATTTATCTAAATTTCTATGTGAAAATTATTATATTGTAAATTTATTATGTGAAAATAATGATATTGCACCGCGGCTATGTTTGTTTATATGAATACTATATAATTATTAATTATACTATAGGTTTATTATATACTGTATGTTTACAATTGACATCGATTTTCCACAGATTTGTATGTATAGTGTAAGATCTAAATTTGAACATGTAAGTTAAAGTTGTGGAGGTGACATGCTACAAAGTCATAAGCCTCTCATCCACCAAAGTAACGTGACACGTGATATGTCAAGTGATTTTCGAATAACAATTTATACGGGTAACTTATCATTTATAGATACAGAAAATCACGCATGTCAGTCCACCGATCTAATATGTCAGATCGCATATCATTTACTCGCCACGATTCAACGAATAATACGTGGGTACTTGTTTATTTGATTTATAAATAAATTCGTCACAATTGACAATACGCATTCATACTTATCATACTCGATATACAAAATTGATAACATATATTCAATTCAGCCATCGATTTATTAAAATTTATAATGTGTATATTATGTAATATATAAAATTTGTTCTATGGTGATATATTATGAAAATAACTAACCGATTTTAACAAAAATATAGTTAGTATAAGTCCCACTGTGAGCGTGCTAAATTCCCAGTTTCTAAACGTATTTTAAACAAAAATATAAAATTACAAATAATATCTATCGCCCTGGTAACCAAATCAACAAGGCACAAACGTAACTGTGTACCTACTTGTAACTACGGATGGATACAACGGGAGTATAAGATGTCTAAACTTGTGTTTAGAAACCTAAAAGTATATGTGTATATTATGTTTTTGGCGTGGCCAGTAATAACAGCGGAAAATCCACGTGAACAAACTACAATATGATGGCATATATGATGCTCTCAGTTCATTGTTCTTAACAGCAGTCAGAGTGTCAGACAACGATTAATTGATTTAGTTATTAATTACCTACCTATAGGTATCGTATTATAAATTAATACGGTATAATTTTGAGGAATAAATAAATTATAAAACCCTACATTAGGAGTCAGAAGAAATGCGGCGTTTAATGACATAAAGTTTGTAATGACACATGGTGATTATTCTCAATAATAATAATATTGATTAAATGCATAGACTTAAGGGGAATTTACACTAAAGTGTTAACACATGAGAGATAAGACACATAAAATATTGACTAGAAAAAACACTTAAAATAATTCAATTTCTAGAACTAAACAAAATTTTTAGTATGAATCCCTCATTATGTATACGTATGTTGTCTATAATAATTATATGATTAACATATTATTATGACGTATATTTGTGATGAAAATAGGCGATAAATACTGAACTTTTTTTTAAAACAGTTAAAAAAAATTCACGTCACTCTGGGTAATATTTGAATAAAATCACATGTCATAGTATTTGTCATAATACGTATCATGTTACTTTAGTGGACGAAAGACCATAGATTTGTTAAAAATTTCAAGAATGAATAAGTGTAATAAAAATATAAAGATAATTAGATATATATAATAATTAATAATAATTTGATATTTAATAATACATTGATATTTTTAAACATTTCCTCTTGTAATTATAACAATGTTATATATTATGTTTCTCATTATTTAGAAAAAATAATAGGTCTGCGATAATAAAAAGAAACAAAATTAATCTAAGTATTTTGAAAACAATTATAGATTATTAAGGATTACCTACTCATAATGTATTAAAAATTTAATTTATGAAAAATAGTTCAGTTTTAAATTATTGTTCTATAATTTTATAAAACCAAAATTATGACTTTTTAGATAAAGTTATATATGCAATACATCTACTATATTACTATATTATTACTATTAGAAAAATAAAGTATAATTTAAAATAGTTTACTAAAAATGTAATGCTTAATATTAGTATTAATTAATTTTAAACAAATAGGCATATTTTATGGTTTTATTTTAGTAGGTATATATTTCAAGCTGTGTTTTATGTTAAATACACAATATGCTGGATTCAAGAATTGTGCGATGCGTGATGCGTTATTGTGTGATTGCACAGAATACGAATGTATGCGAAATTCATAGAAATGTTTATTGTTGCATCACACCGGAACCGAGATTACCATTCAAGCAATAACGTGATATCGGGTGACGTAAATATAGATACCTGATTTTTCTAAAATTATTCTTAAATTGACTTATTATCAAGCACTTAATCTCAAAATAAATTAAAATTTTAACTATTCTATAATTCTAATACCAATTACATTGTTCAAATTCAAATTATAATATTTAATATAATATCAATTTACTAACCATTTACCAATATGGTGTGCATTATAGGTACATTATAGTTTTAGCATAATGTTTCCCAAAATTCCACGATAATATTCTATGTATCTCTACAGCAAATCAATATTAATTTTGAATATAATTTTTTTGATAGTGTAGGTAATCTAAAAAAAAAAAAAAAAATTCTATAAGTAACAAATATTTTTTTTTTTGATGGAATATAATTTTTGAAAATGTTGAAATAATGAAATAAATATTTATATTATTTTTCTATTTAATTTATAAAAAATAATAATAATCAAAGTGAGTAAATTGACCAAGTTATTTTAGGTAAAATTTTTTATTTTCGTTACGTTATAGCAAAAATCCGAATTCAAATTGAATTGGCTATTATCAATTTCAATTTCCATGTGGACTTTCTACGTGACAATAGTTAAATATAGATGTACATACCTTTTAGTAGATTTCTAAGTACAATTTAAATATATGTAAATCTAATGTAAATTTTTATTCGATATGAATACCTACATGGTTCAAAAATTATAAACTTTGAATTAGTTGATTGAAATAAGCCGTAAATTGGGCAACTTTTTAAAAAAAATAAAATTAAAATTACTCGTTACATTTCTAAAATTAAGTGACATTATATTTTCGTTACCCAAATTTGTATGTAATGAACTTACTTACTTTACTTTTAAAGTTATTATTTAATGTGTTACTATTAAAATAATTAATTTTATTTTTGTTGTTTTTTGATTGTAATTTATGAATTTTGTATAGTCTCGTGATCGTCTCCGTAACATATGTACATATATTAGTACTTAATTAATTATTTATTAACATAGAGTTAGGCAGGATTTTGTGTAAGATACAGTCAATAGTTTAGTCACATAGATATAGATAATATTATGAATTTAAATTATTAAATTAAAAAATTACATCTAAAATTGATGATTAATTTTTAAAAAAGCAATTTTGGAAGGTCGTGAATGAAAATAAAACGAGAAAATCTTGAATATTGCGATTTTTTTGAAGAAAATAACACCCTAAACATGGTTTAAAAATAAATATAAATAAGTCAATTTAAGTATTTATTTATAACAACTTTTTTTATTTAGTTATTTATCGCATTAGGCCAATTAAAAAAAAATAATAAATAAATTAAATAAATTGTATTTTATAACACTTTTATAAAATTGTTGATATTAGGTATATGTATTTTTATTTTATATGTAATTTTCAAGTAACGCGTTGCAATTTTTAAAATTACATTTTAAAAGTAATTAAATTATATATGAATAAATGTAAATTTATAAACTAAATTACGTTATTTCGTTACAGTAATGACTAATAAATAATTTAAATTACTTTACTTCCAACACTGTATATATATCTACAATCTAACTTGTTAGGCTTAAGGTGGACACAAAATAATTTAAAAAAATTGAAATATCGCTTCAATGAAAATATAGGTGTAATTCAATGTCAAAAAAACAGATTATAAGTTACAAGGTCATAACCAGAAACATAAAACTTTAACTTAATGTAACTAATCGATTAAAATTGATACCTATGTGAAATGAAGAATAATGCAAAAAAAAAATAAATATATCATAGAAAAATGCTTTCAAAATTATTTCTATAATACTTACGTATAAAATTATCAAATTGATAAAAATTCAATATTTTCAATTATTGGATGCGCATTTTTTATAAAAAATAATAATATTCACCGATAGTTTCAGATAATGACCTAAAAAAAGTGTATGGGGAGGACTACTAGCAGAATCAGGCAAGAACAATTTTAATATATGATAATGATTAATGAGAATTCAGAATACCGAAATTCGAATATTAATATTTGCAATAAATGAATGTATTGTACACATAATGGAGTTCTCCAAATATTGATTTAGAGATGAAACTGAACTTATGGAATCTACCGCATCAGACGTACCTATAGGTATTCAATATAGTTCTCGACAAATATATATATATATATATTATATACTATATTACTATAGTATATAATACGTATATATATATATATATATATGACATTCGTATCAATATGGGTTGTAAAACAGTATCCATAGTGTATATTTTATGAGAAAATGAAACTAAAAAAGTTATATTCAAACGTCATCACTTTTCTACAAAATTTTTTAAATATTAAAGTAATACACATATAACTATCGTATATTCATACAAACTGTTATATTGGCATTTGATAAATGAAAAAGTTTATTTACTGATATAAAAATTTACTAATGCTACTTCTATATATTATGCCAATTTGTTTGTCCTAAAATTTTAATTTCTTTACAAAATATTAGACAAAACAATATTTTGATATTTTTAAATTTACATGTTTCAATTTTAATTGCATTCATATTTTTGTTATTGTTAATTTATATTAAATATATATATATGTACCCACACATGTATGTTAGAGCTAGTTAGAGTCTATTTCCTTCCATGGCTGTTTATCACAAAAAAAAAATAAATATATATATATTTTATATTAAAATCTTTAATTTTTTTTTTAAATAATTTTAATTAAATGTATTATTTAATATGTATGCATAATTCAAAATAATTATACTTATATTATCAAATTACTTGAAAATTATTAAAATAATTAAATATTTTACGTACCTACAAATTAACCTGTATACCTATGAAATAATAATTGATAATACTAAACATACGAAATAGTATACTATACATCATTCTGTTTTCATTTAATATATTATATATACCAAAAGTATATTTCTTAAGGAGTTAAATGGCAATAATTACTGTTTTAGTTTTTAGTGGTAAACGGTCACTGAAGAATCTGATTACTTTATTCTAAAGAAACTGTTTATGTAACCACTATTGTCACTAGTTTGTCTCACAATAAGGAATAAGGAATATAATTTAAAATATAAAAATAATTTTGTCCTTTTCGCCAACAAAATAAATAAATACAAATTAAATGAAATATAATATTAAAATACTGTCTAAGTACTACAATTAAAAATATTTCAGTGAAACAAAAATTTTATTTATTTTATTAGTTTAATAATTGTTTGGACATTTTTCATTTCCGTTAAAAGTATTTTTAAATGTAGAACGTAGTGTTTAATTTCTTTGTCCAATGAAGGTTTATAGTATAGTATACCTGACGAAAAGGTTAACAGTCTTTGACAGAAATACTACATAAAAACAAACTACGGATAGGTCATCAAAGTTGTAAAATATAATATTAAAATATTGACTTGTATACTTTTAAGTTTTAATTGATATATTTTCTTTAAATTTTAATGCTGATTATTTTTTAGTTTGGTAATACATGATAAAAATACCTAAGAACCACAGTCTAGTAATAATAATATAGTTCATTGAATTTTAATTACCAAAAAACTCCAACCAAATTTGTAAAATAATTTTAAATTGTACTTAAATACATTAATTTGAAACTGAAATATATATTTAAAAAATTTTTTATATAAAAAATATATACTTATATGAAATTTTCAAGTGTTTAGAACCAACATTTTCGAATTTATAAGAAAATAACCATTATTTTAACCTATATTTGTTCATAATTTTTTAATAGTTTTTTCTGATGTGTTTTTTGAAAATCATTAATTACTTCATAAAAACATCATGATGATAACATTTTATGCCAAAAATGTGTAAGCATTACAAAATTAGATCATGACGTCAAGTCATGAATAAATGCTCACAGAAAAATATAAAACAAATAAACATCATCGTAAAATGAGAGAATATTTTGCATTACTCAGAATCTAAAATTTAGTCATTATGTTCATTTTTAGTATTTTAAAGTCATCAAACTCCATTTCCAGTTATTATTGTTTAAAAAAATTCTATCTATAAAAATTTATTATAGGTACTTAAGTTTTTAAAATCAATATTTTTTGGTTGTTGGGGGGGTACCCTTGGATCCCCCCCCATAAATATACCACTATATATATATTTAACAGTATTCTATTATAACACCTACTGTATTCTTTCATGCCTAATCTTGTGTTTACTGAGTACCTATACTTACTATACTTATTTATTTTCAAGCCCCCCTCGTATTGAAAAATAATGCATACTGCTACTTATATATAATTTTTCGGATAGAAACAATCGATTTATAGTTTTTGTAAGAAGTAATTTTTATAGATTTTTTTTTTTTAATGAAAATTGTGAACTTAAGAAAAAAACGAAGGGACCATGAAGCAACTTCCACTACCTGTATTTGGACAACTTTTAGATTCTGAGTGTGAACATCTTTTTGATCGATTTCTATATACGTAAACTTATTTTTCGGTAGAAAGTGTGAATAGAAGATACTTTAGAGAGGTTAGTTTTCAATATTTGATAAACATGTAAAGAAAAACAAGAGTGAGAAAGCAAAAAAAAAAAAATCCTTGTAATTCCGAATAAAATGAATATATATATATATATATATATATGTTTGAAATGTTTACAAAATATGTATTTTTCTATAATAGATATACATTATATATTTTTTAAAAATGTTTTTAAATTATTTTTTAACGATAATAATTACGAATACACAATATGGCAATATTATTACCGACTGTAATACTCGTGTTAAATATACACCGAAACTTCGCTCAGAATCGTTTTATCGAAAGAAATGATTTATCATTGCTTTCAAATTCATTATATATGCGCAAATATATATCCTATCCAACAAGCAATTTCTCCGCCCCTTACTGACCGTTTTTCATTATTGTTTAAAAAATGTAATGTATTAATATTATATGGATAATTATAAAATAATAATAATCTATTTCAACCTTTATTTTACACGCTATATTTTGTTCAACTATCTGAATATATGTCTGGACTATTGGTCTATTGGTCGAACTATTTTCTAAACAGACTTATATAATATAATATTTTAAGGACTTTTCGTTACTTTCCGAATATTATGAATACAATATGTATAACTCACATTCTTATGGGGTTTGTGATTTTGTAAATTTGTGTTTTGTGAAGTATACCTAACGTGTCGTTTGCTAATTTACTTATAGTATTTGCCATATAGTTGAATATATTCGACTTTATAATAGTACTGCAGTATGTAAATTCAGTGAAATGTAAACGTACCTTTGACTAATTAGAATAACTTGGTCTCGTCAAAGAAAAAAATGATCGTCTGAGTTGTTAGTCTGATTTGTGATTTACCGTGGTACTTCCCTACAACGTCTCTAGCAAAGACCAAGTTAAGAATCCGTTTAATTTTGTTTTCTCGTTTTTTACACCAATAAACACGTTTATGCATTTTCGTTCGTGAAAATTCTGTATGTCTTTATCAAACAACGATTTACTGTGAACACAGCGTCCAAAGTCGAATTTGTCAACACATAATATTAGGTTTATTATTTATAAATATATTTTATACAGTTACTCTTACCGTTTTTTTTCAAATCTAAATACAAATATGAGCAAGTTATAAAAAGCTCATTCTACGAGTGTCCTAAATTTTAAGTTTTTATACATATATTTTTTTTATAAAAATAATAAAATAATTCCATAAAAACTTTTAAAACAATTTGTTTTTATAAGTAAATAATTATTATTATTTATAACTTTGTATAGGTACATAGAAATCAAATAATTAAATGTAGTCACAAGTACTACATACCTATACTGAATAGTACATAGTATATAGGTACCTACTATACAGTTTATATAGTATGTTAAAATGTATATTTATGAACAAACAAGTTAAGAAAGACCACCCTGCGAGCGTGCTAAATTCCCGGTTTCTAAACGTAGATATTTTAAACAATAAACTATAATTCTATAAACAATATGTTAACCTACTATATACTTATTTAAAACGAAACAAATAATATCTATATGCCTATAAGTAATCAAATCAACAATCGTAACTACACATTATATGCACTACTGTACTATAGTAACTACGGATACAACGGGGATATAAGCGTCTAAACTTGTGTTTAGAAAAAAAAAATTGTAAATATTTATAGTGATGATACTATGGTAACGAATTATAAGAACAGATCGACGGATGTTAAGTTATTTTTTCCAGTTTCTATCCCCCTAACTAGTAACTATAACTAACAAATTGTAAGGATAGTCGATTGTCAAATCAAAAATCTCTCTATAGTAATCAGTGGTGGCTCCAAAACTAGATTTTTTGGTGGAGAGGGTGGACAAAAACTTGCATATTTTTATTGAGTGTTAAAATATTCTAATGGGTGTCTATTGGTGAGGAGGGGATCAGAGGTCATGCTCCTTCTAGAAAAATATATGACGATAACTATTTGCTGTAGCCTGTAGTAAAATATAATTATTATTGGTGTTAAACAAAAAAATAAAATAGGTGGATATAAAAATATGGAATATAGGACATTTTCCCTCCATTGGTAGGACATTTTCTCTTTACTTCCCCCCCCCCCCAAAAAAAATCAAATAATTATATGTAAGTAATTGAAAGCATACAACAAACAAATAATTGAAATAAAAGGTATTATAATTGAAAATTTTTTTTAATTAAAAAGTAAAATTTAGTATAATATTATAATGGCAAAAAATAAAAATGCAAAAATGTATAATTAATACCTATAGTAAACAAATATAATAAAATTATTAACTTTTAATTCAATTTTGTATATATATATAACATATAATATATACTTATTATTATGTAACAAAGCTTTACATTCTTATCAAACAACTCGTTGATAAATGATAGAAACTGAAAAAATTATAATTCAGATACCGTTTATGTAACAAACCACCGTGACTGAAATTTGTTAGAGTTATGTGTATTATATTTTAATTAAAACTTAAAAATATTTTGGGTGGAAAGTGTCCGCCAATTTTTTGAACGGGGGAAAAAGTCCGCCCTACCGCTCAAACACCGAAGGAAAATGTCGCGGGAGGAAAATGTCTGTTTAACGAAAATATGACAAGTTTGTTAGATATTCATATCAGTGGCGTACACAGGGGGATATGAGGAATAGATCCCCTCTTGACCTTTTTTTTTTTTAGAATTTTTTGCTTTTATAGTTTTTTTTTTTTTAAATATTTTTATCAATTATATTTTCTTTTGATGATAACAGTATTACAGAATATATTCTATGACCTTGGTGTAGACTCAAATAAATTTTATTTATAACATAACTTTCTTATCTTATCTAATCTAGTTAATGAATTGAAATCACGGATATAATATAATATTCTATATCCGTGGTTGAAATCAAACTATAAAATGACAGTTATGAAGATAATATAACCTAACAATATAATAATAAATATGTATTTTGAATTTCGAGGTAAATTTTATGATTTTCACTTCTATTTCAATTTTCAAACTTTTGATAGACTTGTTTAGTGTTTAACATTCAAAAATATCGAAAAATAATATAAAAACTATTTTGTTAAGAAAGAAAATACGAGTAAAAATAATGTATGATTAAAAATTTAAGAAATAATATTGAAAAAAAATTGAATCTACTATTCAAAGAAGCTGAGGTAAATATTAAAAACATGATCCTTGATATGTATCAAGTTTATTTGATAATCTAAATTATTATTATTTTATTTTAAATTGATTTAGAAAATAGCTACACTTTTGGACTTCAATATATCTATTAAAAGATTAAGCAAAAAACAAAAGAATCAGACAAATCCATGTTTAGTTGGTAATATTCAACCAGAAAGTTATTATAAAATTACTGTAGTAATGTTCTATTTTATATTATTGTGTAAGTGTTAGTTGGTAAACTGTAATGGTTTGAGGTTGGAAGTAAACTTTGTAAAAAATATATTCATCCCCCATCCCCATAGAAAATTCCTGTGTACGCCACTGATTCGTATACATAGAATTTCTCACTTAAAGGCCTTTCCTTTTACTCATTATAGTCATTCCTTTATTATTATTTATTAATTTACTTAACATAAAAATTCACAATTCTTACTTTAATCTTAAAAATATATTTCAGTATATAAATGAATATGGAATTAAATCTATTATGATATTAAACGCATGCATAATATTAATAATATGAAGACGTTTTTCTTAAAAAAAAAAAAGCAAACCTAATTAATAATCCATTTACGGTTAGGTTAAGTAGGTACTCTATATTATCACAAAATTCTGTAACCCCACAATAGCTTCAGAATCAAATAATAACAAATAACTAAATCAAAATTTTTACTTTATAGTATTTATGGTGTACACCAATAGTTTATTAATTATAAAATAATGGTAAATCTCAGAAAATAGTTCGATTTTCTAAATATGGAATCATTTTATAAATACATTCAAAAGATTCTTTCCTATATATTCAAATGAAAGTATACAATTATGAAATAAATTACGATAGTCGACAAGAAGGTATAATAAGATACAATGAAAAATGGTTAAATGATGAAGAGGTAATTGCCTCCATTTTCTCCTCCGGATCCGTCACTGATAGTAAACCTAATACTATGACAACAAATCATAAAGACAGATGGACGAATGGATAAAAACAAGTATATATGGTATCTATACTTCATAAGGACTATATTATATTTATGTAGAAACCTAAAGGACATATTATTGTGTACATTTATACTTTAATGCAATAAATAATTCTAGTTAATGTTTAAAACTACTCATATTAGTTACCCACTTCTACGAGCATAGAAATAAGTACAATAAGTATAATAGGGTTTACATATAAATTTAAAATTTAATGCTTTATCATCATATTCTAATTGAAGTACCACGACCTCAAAGTTATGTACATTAATTAATAACAACTATTATTTTCGATGGGTTTGCACACGAGGTCGGTTACATTATTCATCGCGTGGCATAGCACGCCACGCGGTGATATTGTTGTTGATTTCTTCTGTAACTTTTTCTTTTAGGTCTTCTATTGTTGCAGCGAAATAACAGAAGAAGTTAACATTTTAAAATCACAAATGCTATGTCGAATCATGAACAACGAAACCGACCGCGCGTGTAAATAATTCGAAAATAAAATAATGGTCATTATCTCATATTCTCACGGACAAAAATTTCATATCATATGCAATATATTATCATAATATAGTCATAATAAGGACTCGGGACTTAATGCACTTAAAAAGTACTAAATATGCATGCATTTATGCACTTAAAAAAGTACAAACATTAACTTTTTTTGTTTATATAAATATTTAATAAAACTATAATTATGTAGGTAGTTCTGAGTAAATATTCTTATGATAGTTTAATGAATAATAATGAATTTTATTAAATTTATAAATATATTGATATTACAAAAATGATAAAAAAATATCTATGTAAATAGTACATATTTTTATATTTAAATTTTTTAAATATCTTTAAAAATACACATTTTTTTTCTTCTTTTCTAATATTTCAATTAAATTAAATACTGAAAAGCACACCTAAATAATAAAAATGAGAAAAATCGGTAGATTATTACATAATTACTACACAATTAAAAATCGGTAGATTATTACATAATTACTACATAATTAAAAGTATTTTAAATTAAATTGCGTAAAGTATAATTTTGTTTTTAGTTTCTTACCTTCAAAATTGTTGCATTGAACCACTAAATATTGTTTAATGTTTTCAAAACTAAAATATCACTGACTATCTATTAACAAAATTTTATATTTTGAAAAACTACGTTAACCGTCAGTGGAAGTCATTTGCCCATATTTAAAGTAAGTTATATCGTGACCGATCATAACCTAGGTCAGACCTAAAACACGGTATATATATATATATATATATATATATATTGTAAGTATATAGGTATATATATACATTTTTTTAATTTATGAATTTTGAAATTGCATTACCATTAATCATCAAATATGCTCAAAAAATTTGTAAGATTAAGAAATATGCTCTTAAAATTTAAAAAAATCACCAAATACAAAAAAATATATACTATAAACTTTTGATACTTTTTTAGTAGCGTCTTGAAATTAATTTTAACTTATTTAGCAAATAGTAATACATCTAATAGTCCACAAAAAACATACAAATGCAACAACTACCGAACCCTAGACTCATAATGTAATGTAATGTATTATAATTTATAAAATTATAAAAGTTAAAATTTAATGTAAAAATTGTATAAAATTTAAAATATTATAAATCTCCAATAATCCGATTGTGTGCACTGGTATTCTAATTAAAAGTCCAGTACAAAAAGTCCAGCGACAAAAAGTTTAAATGTCTATGAAAATTTTAAGTTAATTGATTTTCATTTTATTCAAAATTTAAAAACAAACTATAAATTAGTTATAAACCTAAAATCCGTATAGGTCATAGAGTTTTAGAACCAATTTCACTGGCAGAAAAATTTGCAATAATTGGCAATTTGCTTTCTACTTCCACCATTGAACACTATGTTTTGGATTTTCCGTTGTAATAATAATAAGAAATCTATTGTAATTGATACCTATTTTGAAATTTTAAATAGTCAATTTTCGATTTACTCAGTAGTTTTATAAATCAGTAAAATAATAATATAATAGATTTGAAATTTACACCGAATATTAACTGTAGCATTATATTAACATGATAAAATTTTCAACATTTTTTTGACTAATTTTCAGTAGCTTATAAACATTTTGAAATTTTAATTTTTTATATGTATTATACACTTTTGAGTAGTTTTTCGGTAAAGAATTAATTCTAGTTAATACTTCTCGTACCTACCTAAACTGGGACACTTATAACACGCAGACAGTTTAATTCGAAAGTATCCGAAAATTTATGGCAAAACATCAAGTAAAAAAAAAAAAAAATTAAAAAAATTTGCGTTAAAAAAGGCTGTTAATGTTCATGTTGACGACAACATCACTGTACTTTTTGTGCTCAATTGTGTTATTTTGTTCTGCTTAGCCCATTGTTACATAAAAACGTATTCAATCGTGTTTGTCAATTTTAATGCTAATCGAATCTTTTAAGTCCGAAAAAATACTGATAGGTATAGGTATTGATTTTTGTTTTTATATTACAAGAATTAACAATGGTACTGCTTAATATTTGTAGGTAGTTTAAAATTTAAATATCTTTTATTTATTATTTTAATGTATAGTACCTTCCTACCTGATTGAAAGCTATAAAAACCAATCTACTCGTATATAAATTGATTAAAAAAATATATTTATTATAGTTGATGAAAAATGGGGTTTTATTAGTTACCATTTATAATGAACATAATAATGTGTAAAAATTTGTAAAATAAGTATAACACTATAATAAGTTAGTTTACGCTTATAACTTAAAATAATGAGTGTAACTATTTGATAAACCACAATTGTTAAATTTAACTAGCGAGTACCTACATACCTAAATTATTAGTTTTTTTTTTTAAATAACTAGGGCTCGAGTGAATGTAGGAATTTACTTATATAACCAATATATTATACATTTATTATTGCGATTTGTATACCATTTTCTACACTACTATTAATATTAGAACTGACTATAAAAATTAATTTTGTATGTTTTTTACCTATATCGGCTATATCTTTGACGGTAATTTATTATTAAAAAGTTTTATACCTACCTATATTTTTTGAATATTTATAGTAGTTATTTTCAATAACTATTTATTACCGTAATATTGGTCTATGAATACAAGTACATTTTTAACCCAATTGTAAAGCTCCTTATTTTTTAAGGTGAAAAATATAAATCACACGATGTTGTGTTACTAACTATGGTTTCTATGTACACTTACTAATATTTTATGGCTAGTAGCTACTTATACGTTATAACTATATTATAATTTATAAGTTAATGATCTTAATTTTTTTTTTAAATACGACTTAAATGAATTCGGAAAGGCTAATAATCGATTATTTTTGTTTTCAGATACTTCAATTAGTTTACAAAACACACCGAACATTATTCATTTGATATGCGTTTTGCTGTTCTGTCTACGAAACAATAGAAATGTACCAGTTTCATACTAATTACAAGCAAATAAACCCATATTATTTGTATTATTATTGTTATTCTTATGAAGAAAAATAATCACATTAAAATATTATATAATACCTACTAATTACTATATAAATTATACCAATAATTATAAGTATGACTATTTGAAATAGGTGTAATATGAAAAAAAATTCGCTAAGTATAAAAGTAAAGAAAAATTAATATCAACTTATATATAGTTATATAATAATAATATATATATTATAAAATATTACGTAAACTTGTACAAGTCTAATGTGGATTGTATAAATTAAATTTTAGGTATAGGTATATCAATTATTTATTATTATATAACATGAAAAATTATAAATTGTTTCAAATTATACAACAACATATTCACCTTTAAGCTAAAATCAATCAAAAGTACCTATAGTTACTTCTATTTTAATTCATAATTTATATTAAACGTTTTTATTTATTAATATTTATTAACATATTTTAACATCACTTCAATAATAACAATTTACATAATATACGTATTATACTATTATAGTCTTTAAAATGATTATTTGAAATTTTATTCTGATTAGTAGATACTGATGTATAATAGATGTGTATCTTATATTATAAGTAACCTGTTAAAAATTTTAATCTTTATATTGTAAACATATCACATAAGTATAGATTAGATTAGGCACCTGTATATAAATATATTCAATTTTTGTTCTTAACATTAAAACATTTTTGAAAAAATCTAAAAGAATACATGGGTTTATTTATGTAAATAAAAATTTGTATAATTTTATTATTTAATTTAATTAAAACTTTTTCATATGTTTAATATAAGGCCACTTTTTGGACGGAATACAATATTAGAAGTATTATTATATATTTTATTAAGTTTGAAGTTTAATGAAAGCAATTTATTCAATATCGAAAATTGCAACAGTTAACATATAGAAGATTTGACGATGAATTCAAATTTGGTTACAAAATTAAAATCGGTCCAACACAAGCCTCATAATATTGCCTAGCATTTGAGTGGCTTACTTGTTTTTACGTATACAGTCTACAAACATCCTATTAGTTACTTATCAGTTATTTTACAGAGCACATAAAGAAAAGTATCTACGGTGTTTTTATATTTTAGATAACTTTTTTTTTTATGGAAAAATCCAAGAACGAAAAAACCATTATTTACAAACTAGTAATTTTAATTTATTTAAAGGAACTTAAAAAATTAAAAATTAATTTGCTTAGATTTAACGTACGTTATATTCTAAGAAATATGGTATGAGTTTCACAGTCTAACTATTATAATTATTCAATGAGATCCTTACAAGCGTTTGAAAATATGCGTGTGACGTCATAGAGCCGTTGTCTGAACGCCGACGTATATTTTACGTGTAAAAGTGTCTAATACTCTAATACATAGATTTCAATCGCTAAAGATAATATATTTTCATTTATAATCTGAAATTATTTATGTGTTTAAGACACAAGTGTGATTATAATTTATCATAAACTATTAGGGTAAATTTCGTAAAAATCGGTTTGTATCCTTGAGTAGGTACCACAGGGGCGGAAACGGGCACTATACTCGTATATTCGATTCTGAGCGAAGCTCCTCTCGTTTTATGATGATGTATTTTGTTATTTATTTTTTATTTTCATGTCTGTACCCTAAAATTCTATAAGAAGAAGTGCTCCAATTATTAAATGTAGCACTATTTTCTAGTAGCAAATTGCATCTAGTTGGTATTTTAGAGAGATCATTTTTCGATTTTTTAAATTTTTTCGATAAACACGTAAGAAAAAAACAACCAAAAAATTAGCATAAAAATCGTTAAACACGATTGTGGTAAAAATTCTTCATAACTCAGAAAATATTGATACTGGAGGCCTGAAATTTTCACTACAAACGTATATACGTAAAATATGAATACAAACATTTTCTCAAATTTAGATTATTTATCGCAATATTCAAATTTGAGACATTTAACTCATAATAGGCTTAATTTTAGTTATTAAAACCTGAAAATTTAATACAGTGTTAAAAGTATGCCATCCTAGCTACATACAAAAAAATTTGTATTACATGAAATAATTTATTTGAAAAATTAGTTTTCAACAAAGATGTTCTCAATATATCACATCATAGAATAATTTTAAATTTTTGTAAGAAATAAAAGAAAAAATTGTTATTGAGTGCAGACGAACCAGAAAATAAACTTTGGAGATATTTAAATTATAAAAATGTTATATCCTGGATATAAATGTTTTAACAGATGATTTGTCAAAATATGTTTCTAAAAAAATATTTACTACAAATTCTCGCATTTTGACCAGGTATAAATGATTTCCTTTTACAAAAATCTAACTAGGCCGTAAATCTTTTAGGAGAATTTTTCCTGATGGAAAAACGATGACCAAATTTCGCTTCACTCTACCTAAAAGCACATATATACATATGTTAGCAAATTACGGATGGTGTAGAATTAGGTTTTGGGGAGATAAAGGTGGTAAGGGATATAACAATTCATATATTTTATATAAATACGAATTTAAATTAGAATCTGATTTTCTTAAATTAAAACGCCTATATTTTAATACCAGATTCGTATAATTTATTTTGTTAGTTATTTCGATCGATCAACCACAATTTTAAACACAAAATTTCATTTTAAATTTAAATAAATACAATTTTTTTTTAGATTCATCAAAATGTATTTAAGAGGATTGGAAGTGGCCGCGGCGATTATCTGTCTGTCTGTCTCTCTCTCTCTCTCACTCTCTCTCTCTCTATCACATACATAACATAGATAGAAATTTATACCATTTCGAGTCTTATCACCTAATCTTCTCTACACCGTAGCTAGAACCATCAGTTGGAAATAGAAATGGTTTAAATTGCTATGTTTTGTGTGTGATAGAAAGATACGGACAATTGCCGCTACTATAAAATATCTGATAAAATCGGTTCTAATAAGATTTTAATTTCATTATTTTTGTTATTTGCTGTATCCGTCTGTATAATACGGAGGTATCTAATTAAAAATATAGTAAAATAATGGTACGTAAAACTTAAACTATGGCGTTTTGATTAAATTTGAAATTTAAATAACAATTATTAAAAATTCAAGATGAATATTTTTTAAAGTGTCTTGTAGTTTTATGTAGAATATTATAAAAAAATATAGAAAACATTAAAACTTTAAAAACACTGTAATTGATTCATTGATTTTCACTAATCGTTACTTGACAAAAGTGCTAAAAGTACCTATTACTCCCTTTAAATTTGGTAATCAGTGCAGTATTTAAATTTAATCAAAACGATATAATTATAATTTTTCAATGCACGATTTCTGATTTTATATATTGATTTAATTCAAATTCTGGGGTGTGGTTTCTCTAAATTTCATTTTAGTCTATTCATTATTATTCATTATTGTTCATTATTCATTATATTACTCAAACTATTATTTTCTATAGATATTAAGCACACCTAAATCTGAAAAAAATAAATCTTAGCCACTCCTTTTTTTTAAATCTTTCTGACAATGTGTTAAGGATATCAAGGATCGTTGAATAATTCAAGATTTATGGTGATTGGGTACCTATATATAGAAAAATAGTAAAATATGCAATACTTTGTGAACGTTCGAAAGTACCTAGTTTACCAGATATAGATACTACTACGTACTATATAGGCTATACTGCCTATCAATATTATCCATATCTATAATTATATTATTATTGTGATCGAGTGGCCGAAAAGTGTATTTTAGCACACGAGGTCCCCGGTTTGATGCCAGGTAGCCAACAAGATTTTCTTGCTGGTGGGGTCTGATCTCTGGTACAAACCAGCTATAATTACCAAATCTGTCCAATAAGTTAGTAGCGATGCTTGTTAAGATCCATCTTCGACTCCATAATATGTGAAGATGCAAACCTGAGCATGTTATAATATGGAAAATAAGAGGATGTAAAACTATTAATGACAAATTTAAATACATATTACATAGTTAGTTCTTGTGTATTAGGTATTGACTATTGTTATTTTGATACTAAGATTAGGTACAGCCGTATAGGTAGAACCTATGCATTACTAATGATTAAATTTAATTAAAATAATTAATATAGACGTAAATAATATGTTTTATCTATATACAATATGAAAACTAAATTATGGAAATAAAACAATAAAAAACGTACCTATATAGGATTTGAGATGGCCCAGGGAGGACTAAACCCTTTTAAGCCTCTCTATTTACATCTATGTAAATTTACTATATCCATCACCAGTATACTACCTATTTGACGAAGTGATTCTATACCCTTACTTATCAGTTTTTTTTTTTTAATACAGAGTTTATGATTTAAGATAGAAATTGGTGACTTTAATATGGGCATTAGTATACAATTGTCTTTTTTGTCTTAAATTTAAATATATTATCCCAAAAGATGAAAACAAAATTAACTTAATGCAGATAATCAAGTAATTTAAGAAAAATAATGTGAACAAACTATTTTTTTAGGAATATAATATATTGATATAATTTATCAAAATAAATAAAAAAATTGGTATAATTACATTATTCCATTTTCTCTTGAATTTGTTTTTTTTTTTAATACGTGAAAAATTTGTTAATTCTATTATAGAGTTTAATAGAATACTCATTATTTACTTGTTTTAAATAATTAATTTTGGGCCAAAGGAAGTTATAAAATTCATAATAATAATGTGTGTCCAGACCGTGAAACAAAGGCCAACAAAACAAGGTATGCCATTAAAAATTATTTGATTTGAAAATATTTGTAACTCGTCCACATAGATTAGAAATTCGACAGCGAGAATTTATCTAAATTCTAGGAGCCTACTAATGATTTCTATGATATTATCACATGTTTAAGAGGACGCCAGCCACACCGACAATTTTTCAATGAAAAACTTGCATTAGCATTTTTTACTTTTATCAAATTACAAACATATTTGAAATACGAAACAAAAAATATAAATGATTGTGGAGCCGATTTTAGAAATATGTATTTTACACATTTTATGAGCTGTTAAAATACAATTTTTTTTTTTTTTTTTAATAGCTCATAAAACGCTTAAAATTGCACAGATAAATACATAGATAGATATTACATCAGTCACTAGATAATTTTTCACAGTTTATTTTTGATTTTATCTTTCTAAAATATTCTTAAGTTGATAAAAATGAAAAATACATAAACATATTATTTTTTAAACAAATATCGTAATTACACAATTAATAATGTTATGAACACAAGACTATTTTAAAATTATTTTTAAATATATTCAAATATTTATCATTTATTTAAATTGTTGAATTTTAATTTTTTTTTTTTTTTCATAATTGCCTATACAATACCTCTTAAAAATCGGTTGTGTGGTGTCCTCTTGAAAATAAATAGATTAAAATACCAATGTTTTTTAAAAGAACCAGATGAATTTATTGTGTGGTACCTGATGGTATAATTAAAATATTTTTTTCATCCAAGGACAAATTGACGATATGTTCATATCGTTCAAGTACCTATTCTATTATATATATACATTGGACGAGCAAAAATAAAATAAAGTATGAACTAATTATTAGTAATTTTTATCATATTTGGGTTTCAAAGTATTCATCACTAATGTAAGAATTTGCAAGAATAGTTCAAAATTTCTCTCAAAATGGTTTCCTTAAAGAAATAAAAAATTATGATTTGGTAAATTTTCAATTAACACTTGTAACTATTTGATTTTAATATTTAATGTACATTATTTGCAGAAAAATTAACTCATTATTATTAATAAACAAAGTTTTGAAGGAGATAAAAAAATGCCAAAAAATAATGGAGACAAAGTGCTATCTTAATAAGAATAAAGAATGTATAACATATATGTACATATAATAAAACAAAACAAATTAGGAAAGCCCACTCTATGAGCGCGCTAAATTCCCACTTTTTAAATTTATTTTAAACAATAATCAAAAAATATAAAACAAAATGAATGATATCTCTCTCCCTAGTAACTAAATCAAGAATGTTTCTTGGAACTATGTAATAAAAATATAAAATTAATAATATCTAATGCTCGGGTAACCAAATCAATAAACTTATAACTACAGACAGACAAACAGATGAACACAAGAGGAATATAAGGTGTCTACACATATGTTTATAAACCTAAAATGAGCCAATAATATAAAAGTAAATAAATAATGGTTAAATGCATTTACCAATTTTATTTATTATTTTGAAAGTACAATAACTAATTTTTAAACAAAAATAGACAAATTGTCCAATATTCAACATTTACGATTCATGGTTGTTTCATATTTTTTTGGTTTAAGCTATACTAAAAAGAAATATTTGACAATATTATTCTTACATGATATACATTTTTTTAAATAATATATATATATTTTTAATAAACTAATATACTAATACTAATTTTACAATAACTCATAACCTTAAGAAAAATGTATACTTATTTAGGTCTTAGATTATTAAAAATATACATAACAGCAGTAAGGAGATTTTATATACTTATAATTAGGTACAATTCTTAAAAGGTTTAACAATTTTACATTTTAAAGTTATTTTATATAGAAGAATTATTATTAAACATATTCAGATTCGTATTGAGGAGTTTCTATACATTTAAAAAAAAAAAAAAAAAATAGAAAAACAAGATTAAATGCCTAATAGTCAATCATTCAAGATATATTTTATAGTATATTAACTATTACATTTCTCATTGACAAAAACTAAGCTTAATTAATTTAAATATATATTTATAAAGAAAATATACAGCAATAAGTAGGTGTTTAGAATTGTGAAAATACATTTTTATTTAGTATTTACAATCAAAATAATAACTCAAGAAATGAATAAAATAAGTATTTAAATTTTGGATATAAATTAGTTACAAGCATTTTCTTTTGCTCTTATTTTAAATGATTTTGTATTTCATAAAAATTATTTAATAGCTACTAATAAATATTTTATTATTTTAGTATTTTAGTAGTTAGTATACATAGTAGCTATAACTAAAACATTTAGTAGTTTAGGCAAAGAAGTTTTAAATTACAATAGGAACTAAAAAACATTTAAAAAATCATAATTTCATATTATACAGTCTTCAAAATTATACTTTTCAAATACATTTTAGAAATTCGTGCAATGATTATGAAAGTTAATTAAAAATCATACAAGACCAAATAGTATTAAATAAAAATATTAATGTAATAATAAAGTATAGAAAGTAGCTACAGTTATTATTTATAAATTATAACTGAGGCCTAGGATAAAATATTCAGGTTTTTTTTTCAATCATTTATGCTGAATTAAAATTTTATTTATAATTAGAACATTTAAAGGTAAAGTGCATACAATTAATTTTTTTTTTTTTAATAATACATCAGTGTTAGAAAGTTACGAATAACCACAAATATACTGTGCGATTTACAAGGAAAAATGTATGTTTATCATGTAACTAGAGTGAAATTGGAAGAAAATGTATAATAATTTGACATTCTATCATAAAGTATACTGAATATATATCACCAATGTATAATAACTTTGATGATTATATAGTTACAATAACATACTAATAATAACAGTATCTATCTCAATTTCTGGTATAATTTTACTTCCATTTACAACTGAGGATTATTGTAGTAATATATAACCAATTAGTAAATAGTAATTTTGAACACTAAAAATAACTGAAAACAGATTTTTGAAAAAGTACTGAGGAAAATAGATTAAATAGTGTAGCAGTCACGGCTATTCCGAGAAGTGGGTCTCACCCCCTCCCAATACTTTGGCAAGCAGTCGGAGAAATTAAGTTCAGTGGGGAAATAGTAAAATGAGTTTATACTTTTTTTGTTTTTATGTATTTTATGTTTTGAAGAAAAGTATTATATTATTTTTTTCACATTTTCACCCCCCTAAAAATCTTTCCTCAGGAGGGTCCTGATAGCAGTATCAATAAACATTCATTATGAAGTCACAAATAAACTCTTTTACCTACTGTACAATAGTATGATATCAAACCAAACTTTTTAACCCCACACCCTACTTCACTAAATATTGTCTGACATTAGAGATAATTTTAACTAGTGCAGACTTTTAAAGCTCAAAATTTCTTTTAAAATGTTTTTAATAAAAGACATATTTAAATTAGGGGTTGAAACCGATTTTTATGAAAATAACTGAAACCTGTTTTAAAACCAAAATCGTTTTTACGAAAAATTTAAACCGCTTTTAAAACCCATTCCCAAAACCAGTTTTAAAACCGATACACAAAATCGGAAAAAAATTAAAGTGAAATAATCATTTATTATTTAAATGGTATTCGAAAATATAGGATTTATAATATAAATACAGGTGGCTTAGAACAGCAGTAACACATTTCCTTGCTAAAATTACACTACATATTGTCTGTGATTACATAGTATAGTACATGAACTATTTACATCTAAAAAAACGTGAAGCAACTTGCCTACAAATAAGCACCTCACTCATCCCAAAACAAATGAAACACGTTATCTCAGCTTTATACAATATATATAGTTTCATCTTATTATGTTATTTTTAATGTCGTTAATCAAAATGGTTTAAAAAAATATAAAAAATTGAAAATGGTTTTAAACCCAAAACAATTTTTTTTAAAACTAAAATTATTTTACTACTAATTTAAAAAAATTAAACCGCTTTTAAAACCAAACCAGTAAATCGAAAAAAAATTTAAACCGAAACCGTATTTTTAAAAAAATCTAAAGGATTTCAACCCCTGATTTAAATTTAAATATATATATTTATTAAAATTATATAAAAGCATTAAGGTAGACAAATGTTCTCAATTTTATTTTTTTGTTATTTATCTCTTTTTATAAGTTGGTTTGAAAATGTAAAGAGTTTAAATTTTAAATATATTATGTTTATTGTTGATAATTCATTTTTTTACCTTATATTAAAATATTGCACTGAATAAGTCTGTATTTAAGATTGTTGAGTAAAAAGTATTTATTTCAAAATGTAATATTTTATTTGTTGATTTGTACACTAAACATAAGATCACTTAAAATGTAAAAATGGCAAAATAAAAATTTCCTTTACAAATTCTCTGGTATGTAAAATATAAATCAAATTTTGTAATTAAAGAGCATTGTCCTTGACCACATAAAATCTTATATAGTACATAAAATACTTTAAGCATATTATGCAAATAAAGTAAATAAATTTGAAAAATAATTCAATTTAATTAAAAGTTATCTAAAATAATTAACTGGCAATGATTTATCACAGAAAAGTATACAAATCAAAAACAAACTATCTGTTATAAATAAAACAATTAAAAAATTTAATGTTTAAATTAAATAATTTTAAGATCAAATCTTATAAATCAATAAATCATTGTAAGGAAATGCACAAAAATAAATTAAATTTTATACATTAAGGAAGAAAATGTTTACATAAATAATTAGACAGAAATGTAAGAAATGATTAAATATATCTATCTTGTTAATTAGGTAAAATTTAAGTTAGTATTAAATATGATTATTGTTATTTTAAG
The DNA here is from genome assembly GCA_025469235.1 of Pemphigus obesinymphae. Lineage (NCBI taxonomy): Eukaryota > Metazoa > Arthropoda > Insecta > Hemiptera > Aphididae > Pemphigus > Pemphigus obesinymphae. The sequence continues at coordinate 6,349 of JAIPRL010001362.1, read as the reverse complement.
TAAAATTTATATTAGTCATTTGTTTCTTTTTTTTTTTATAGTAAAATAACATTAATAATATTAATATAGATAAAAGTGCATCTAAAATGATTAAATATATTCTACAAAGTTTGTAATTTAAAATAAGCCTTATTAGTATAATAGAAAAAAAGAAGTAGTATTGATAAAAATTTTAATGAATTAATACACATCAACATCTATCGACTGCTATTTAAAATGTATACCAATTAATAGGCGTAATAAATAATTAATGACTAGATTAAACAAATATATTCATACCATGAAAATAGCATTTAAATGAATTTCAAGTCTAATAGAATGAATAGGTAACATATTAATTGGCATGTGACAATAAAAAAATAACATTTAATTAGTATAAATATAATACCTAGCAAACAGTTTAAAATAATGAAACTAACCCTTTTATGAATGAGGTTTATTTTTTTTTTACTAATACTTAATGGATATATTAATTAAAACTTTCTTTTTCAACATTGAATAGTTATTTTGTTGGTTATCTTCCAATCACTTACTGATAATGGAATTATCGGTAAATAGCACTTTATTTATTTTTATTTTTTTCAACATAGCTATCCAGAATTTAACAATAATTATAATATAATAAAAAATATTCTTCTTTGGTATTGAACCAAAAAAATGTTTTCCAATGGTAATTGATGCTATTACAGAAATTCAAGTATAAGAATCCAAAAAATTTATGAAAATCAAAATTTACAAAAAATTATAGGTATTTAATGAATTATTAATTATAAACTGGATTACGGTATAAATATATAAAAAAAAAAAAAAAAACAATAATTATTTTTGTATTTATTTATTATATTTTAGTCTGGATAGATACTGTAGAAAAAAAAAAGAAATTAAATTTGATCACTATATACTAATAAATTTGTTACCAGTGAATGGCGAAAAAATAATAAGAGTAGGTGTCTAATAATAAATCATCTTTGGTAATAATAGTAATATATATTTGGACTAGAACAGTTCATAAAATATTTTCAGTTAGTTCAAAATGATTAGTTTTAAAATGAATTATCATCAAATTAAATTTTGATAGAAAATTAATAATTATAATAATTTATATTACCTAATATGTGTTAATTTCTATATCCATTAATCATTATACAATACCAATCATACCAAAAATATACGAATAGTTCTTTGTCTGTTATGGCTGATCATCATCGAACGTTGAATCTTCTTTTAAACTAGTCTCTTTGAACCATCCATCTCTGTGCTTATCTTTCATGTTATTAATATGAGACCTATAATATTTAGTATTTACAATGTTATATTTTCTGTAAACCAATTAAAAAATAGAAAATCAAATACCTTCGTGGTCGTCCATCACCAGGCAAAGTCATAGATGAACGAGGTTCAATACCATCCATGGTATTTTCATGAGTTAATTGTGGTCGTCGTTCTAATGTCATAGTTTCTGGTTCAGGAAAAATATCATCAAACCCCTCAGCTAGCTCTTGATCATGCTTACAATTTTCACATTCTTCTCGGAAATCATCATTAGAAACTGAAGGTATTTTATCATTACATTGATGTTCTTCATTATTTAATTGAACTAAAAGAATATGACATATAATTCTATAATATTTATTAATATATATATATAAAACGGGACACCCAATGTACTTAATTATATAATAATAAAACCAGCAATAATGTTCTCACAGAAGTAATAATATAAGAAAATAAATACAAATAGAAAAATATGTGACATTGAAAATAGATAAGTGGATACACTGGCTTAGCGGTAAAAGAGAAATCTAACAAACTGGGAAATATAAATAACTACACAGGAGATGATGGATTTTCTTTTCCCAATGTCATCATGACCAACAAAGAGCTGCTTTAAATATAATTAGTAGAACACAGAGGAATACAAAAGGAAAAATTAAGCGCAAGCCAGGATCTAAAACTAGCTCATGAAAGTAATGCAGGAGCATCAATACAAGTGTCAATAAACTTATTTAACCATTGATTAGTTGCTCATTGAAAATTATTTATTTGGACGTATGGGGTTTGACAGACCTCATCATAATTTTTGGTTAAAAATGGGAGAGTTATAAATTTTTTTTCTTCAATTTTACAAATTATCTTTAAAATCTATCATGAAACAAATTGGAGTTATTTGTTTTAATATTGAAATTACAAAAAAAGCAGCCTAGTATTTACGTCATCAAACCGTACGAACTGTAGTAAGAATTTAAATCTACACATTGGCATAGTATGAAATTTTAACGTTTGTATAAAACTATGATAACAGAAAAAAGAATATAAATAAACAAAATGTACACATATACAGTTGTAACGGAGTTTAATAAACTCCAAATAAAAAAAAATATGTGATATTGTTGTGTTATGATAAATTGTATATAAAATACATTGTAACCAATAACGTATAAAATAATATATCTGAAATCAATAAAGTACACAGACAATAAAATTATTACAACAATGGAAAATACATTCAATAGACTTAACAATTTTATTGGGGTCTATTAGACGCGCAACAACCAAGGGTTAAGAAAAGTAAATTTGCGTTAATTTTTTCATCTACTAAAGTTGACTAATAAGGTGCATAAATTACTATATATAATTGTGTCATGGACAGTGTTAATATTCAGTGAAAATATACCTACTTTTTTTTAAATATTAAGAACAAAATTAAGGCTGAAAATCCAAATAACCATAGATTATCTTGAAGGAGTTTACTGTCCTGAATACAATTAATATGCAAGAACAACTTAATGTCATTAGTAAATATTAAAAATGACAGAATCGTAAAGATTATTTGATGTCTTTAGATAAATAAGGAAATATATATAAATGGAGAAAAATGTTCAACTGGGGAACACCGGTAGTAATATCCACTAGACCTTAACAAACTCTGCTAAGAGGATGCTATACCCACTTTTAAGGGGTTCTGTATAGGCAATTATTATAAAGTTGTATAAAAAATTAAAATCCAAAACAATTTAATAATATTTTAAAAGTAATTTAAAATTAGTCATGTGTTAGTACCATTTTTTATTGTTGTGTTATCACAATAATTTGTTGAAAATCATGTTCATGCGAATACATATAATTACAATTTCTCTTTTTGTAATCGCAAAGTCAAAATTTATGTACAAAATATGAAAGATGAGAATATTCACTAAGCTTGAGCATAAAGTTTTTTCAATATGTTTATTTTAAAACTTAAAATCGGTTATTTAAAATTGTGAAATTGTAAAATTAAAAAAAATTAACTAAAAAAAACGCCACATTATAGCATAATAAATATTGAATATTCTCATCTTTTATATTTTGTATAAATGTTAACTATGGGATTACCAAGAGAGAAGTTGTAATTATAGAACTCGAATATATTTTAATACCGCTAAAATGGGTAGCATTCTCTTAATTTGAACAATTTGCTTTCTATAAAATAAGAAGAAAAACAAGAACAAGTGATTCTAAATACAGTATCATATTATGAGGTTGTAAATATAAATATTAAATATATTACTGTCTTCTAAAGATAAGTGATTGGCGGCTGGTTCAGTCTCAAGGTCACAAGTTTGTGGTAGAACATTTTGTTCAATTTCAGTCATGGTAGATGGTATTGTCCTATGAAGTGTAGGAATTTCATCTACTAGTTCATTAGACTGTTGTGGTATTTGATGAGGTAATGCAATAGCTTCATCATATGGCGGAGGGGCATCACCATGTGGATAGTATGTTTTCCATAAAGGTATATGAAGAGTTGCATGATCACCATAATATAAATCAGTACCTAAAGGTCTTGGAAAATTCATGTAGCCACTAATAAATCCAATTCCACGTACACCTTCGCCCATTTGAGGTGAGTTTGGATCATTAAATACTTCTCCATCTAAAAAAAAAACATTACAATTCACTACAATGTTTTTTAGTGTCTAAAATAGGTTAATTTTTAATATTAATTTCTAGTCATGTCTATTATTTAATGCAAGTGAAAACAAAAATGAATAAATAAATTGTTTAAAAAAAAAAGGAAAAATGGATTATTCCTTAATTATTAAGGCATGTATACATTGAAGCATAAATATTTGGGAATATATATTTGCATAAATTATCGCAAGTATTCATTGAAACAGTTTGGTGAGAAAGAACAAAAGTTGAGCCAAACAAAATAGTAATCCACTCATGGTTTTCAACTCTGTGTATACTTTGAACATTCAAGCATTACTATGTACCACGAACATGAATGGATACACTTTATTCAGTTTAAAACTAAACCAGATGAAAGACAAAAACAGGTTGTAGTATGTACAGTTGTTTCCATCAAGGTGGTCACTTCTTAGCATCATTGTATAAATAAGAATAATGACGGGTGCAGACTATACAATATCAATAGCCAACAACTGAGCAAACAGTCGAAGACTAGAGGGTCCAGTATTATTTCATAGCTCAATCTTCATGCACGAATCAGTTTATTCTTCAATTGACTAGAGTATATGCTCCAATGTAAACACACCTCTATAATGATTTAATGTGTAAAATATTAATAAGCCGTTTGTGAATAGTATAGGAAGTTGATTTTAAAATTATATTTAATTATATACTTATAAGTAGGTACCAATATAGATATAAAAATATATATTTTTATGTAAAACAAAAATACACTCTTACTTGACATGATATTTCTTTTATGTAATCGATTGATGAGAAAAACAATAAGTATAAAAAATAAAAAGGCTGTTATTGTGCTAGCAATGGATCTAGCATTGATATTATCGCCTTTATAATCTATTTGATCATTATCATTTAGTGATTCGTCTAAACAATTAAATTCACAGCATGTACTTCCAACAGTAAATGACTTGCAATCCTAAAATTTAAAAAAATTGTAATGCACAACATTCATATTATTTTATCTATTATGATTTAGCATATGTTGAAATATTGTAATAAGTATAAATGTAATTTAAAATCAACAGTTTTACATCCTCTTATTTCACAAACTTAACATGCTCAGGATCGCACGTTTACATATTAAGGAAGTCAGATGGTTCTTGATAGCTACGATAAGCATAGTTACCAAATTATTGGATGGGGTTTGGTAATTTTAGTTGACTTGCACCAGAGACTAGATGCCACCAGCGAGAAAATCTCGTTGGCTAGGTACCTCATTTGCTACCTTAGAGTAATTAATTAAAGTTTAAATTAGTAGAATATTACCTGTGGAGGAGAACAGAGCACAGCTTTACACCATTTAGCAACAGAGTTATCGCATACACACAAAGTACATGTATCCGGGCCGGGTATAAAGTGCAATCCTTCTATGACAGCCCTGCCATTATTATCTTGACAATTGGCTTTAACAATGTCTAAAAAAACAAATTCATATTGTAAAAATTATCTAGGATTAGGTATCTTTAAAGAGTCTTACTTGACAAATATCCGAGAATTGCCAGAAACAAAATGATATAATTGATCATTGTTGTGGAATAATGTTCTATAGTTACATCAACATTTTAACATATTTTCATTACATTTAAAAAACAATAATTGCGTATTAAAAAATACGCCAAGAATAGTACACTACTTCAAAAACTACTAAAAAACCAGAAAAATAATGCTTTTGTATTAACCCTTATCCTTTTGTAATCAATTTCGCGCGCTTATCAAAATCCACAAATTTCTTTGCTTTAACCACAGATAACCATGATTCAAATGGAAATCTCGACCGCGGTCATTATAATCTAAACATAAAGAGATAGGTGAATGGTTACTTAGATCCCCGGTCAATTAGATCTCAGGGAGGAAATGTCGCAGTTTTAAATGAATTGTAAAGATTTTTTAGGGGTTATAAATAGGCAATTTTAAGACAATGAAAAAGATATAAATTGAACTGAAAAATGTACAGCCTATTCAAATTTGAAAAAAATAAATTTTAAATGGCTGAAACTTCATCGATTTTATTTTCGAACTATATACACGCTATGGTTAAGGAGCACCATAATAACATTTGAATTTTATCCATTATTTTATATAGATGCTCAGGGCCGGATTTAGGGTTGTGGGGGCCCCAGGGCCCATATAATGTAGAGGCCTTCACAAATGAAAAATTTTTTAGTCGACTTACATTTTTTAAAACTTAAAGTTTAAAACTATGTTACTAATGAAGTAATGAGTAATGGGTAATTCCCTCACTAAAGCTCATCACGCCATTATTTTCTTATCACATCAATGTTGCTTATTGAATATACTCAAGAGGACGCCACACATGCGATTTTTAAGGGGTTCTGTATAGGCAATTTTTATAAAATTTTAAGAAAAATGAAAA